>SNQJ01S0020182.1:0-16422 GCA_010110895.2 Picea sitchensis | reverse complement strand
AATTTGGGACCCCACAGACTCCTTTCTAAGCCCCCTTTTGTTTTGAAAACAATTTTTGGGCACTAGCCCTTTTTCTTTGGCCCCCAATCTCATGTGACCATGGGTTGTGACCAAGCGCTAGGCTGATAGGCGCTTATTCGGAGCTTCAGGATTTCGGGGCTCCGAAACTTCGAAGGTTCTTTCAACTCCAAAATTCCAATTCCCTGTAGCGCCGAATTGGCGAACTCGTGAAGAACGGTGGATCGACGGTCCATGACTTCCCAGCCTCCAACGACTGAGATCCATTACGGGACTCCGGGCTTCGGGAGTTTTCGAAGTGCTGATCCACAGATCCGCTAGAATGCCGGACCGATGAACTCACAAACAATAAATCAACGGACAACGCCTTCTTGTTAACCAACGACCACGATCAACTCTGGGACTCCGGGCTTCGGGAGTTCCGGATTGTCCACACTCTCAATCCTTCCGGAGTGCCAAGTCTCCGAACTATAGGATCTGCTGCCACGTATCCTCTCTCGAATAACGGTTAGAATTTTCTTCGCAACTCCAGGCTACGGGGCTTTCCAAAGCACCTCTCCACAGATCTCTTAGAGTGTCGAATTACCGTAGATCCTCTCCTTCCTCCATGTATCATCTCCCGATCAACAACTAGAATTTTCTCTGCAACGCCGGGCTTTGGGGCTTTCTAAAGCACTTCTCCACAGATCTCCCGGAGTGATGAATTACTGGAGATCCTCTCCTTCCTCCATGTATCATCTCCTGATCAACAGTCGATATTAACTCCGGCCTTCGGGAGTTCTCGACTCAAAGCAACCCACAACTCAATTCCTTCGGAGTACCAAGTCTCCAGACCTTGGGATCTGGCACCACGTGTCCACTGTAATCAATGGCCGAGATGGACTCTGTCCTTTGGGAGTCCACGATCCCAACTGGTTATGTCTTAAATCCTCTGGAGTACCAAGTCTCCGAACTATGGGATCTACTGCCACCTGTCCTCTCTCGATCAATGGTGAGGATTTACTCCTCTCTTCGGAGCTTCGAAGGTTTCACCTTCATCACACTTCATTCCTTCCGAACGCTGAATTGGAGAACTCCCAGAGTCGTCGTCAATAACTAAGCACCAAGGGGTGCTACATGGCAAAAAATAAGGAATAGGCACGTGGTCCTATCTGACGGGTGACACATGTCATATACTAACTAGCACAAACGGTCTTTGAAAAACATGGAACATGGTGACACGTGGCAAGCATCAAGTGTGTCCACGTCACTCTAGTGCTTCACGACTTCAGGACTTTGGAATTTCGGGACTACGGGAGACTTCTCCACGCTACATCACAAATCCTCCTAACGTCGAATTCTTGAATAGGTTGATCTGCGGAAATGTCCCAAACACGAACGGTCCATATTAACTCTGAAGTTTGGGACTTCGGGAGATTTACCTCTTGGCAGCTTGAGGACTCACTTCTCTCGGAGTGTCGAACCTTCGAACTGTAGTGAGATCTATGTCTCACATTCGCTCGCATGCAGATTTGATGGTTGGAATCTGTTCTTCACCACTGCACCTCACCTTCTGATATTTTCTTGATCTAACGCCTCCGATTTTTCCTTGGACAAATCCAACGGTCAAGCACTTCTCTGAGTGATCTACGGTGTAGATCCACTCCGGAACTTCGGAGCTCTAGGGATTTTGCCTCTTTTACAACAAAGAACTTCAAACAGCCGGAGTGGAAAAGTTCGAAGGACTTCGGTGCTCAACCACCATGCTCCTTTTTCCAGATCTGACGATTGTGAAGGGTCTTCCTTCTCCTGAACAGATCCTACGGCTCAAAATTTGAACTTTGTGGTCCAATACCATGGTTGTTGTGGTAATTGCTACGCCACTCCTCTTGATCTTTCAATTACCACCCAAGAGCTCTCCTAGTGCCCCTCTGGCACTCTGTACATCAAATCCCTGTGGAATTTTTACTCCAAATTCCACATTCATGGCCCATCCATGTTCAGTGTTGAAACCATGGGCTCTGATACCAATTTGTAGTACACCCATCCATCTAGGTCGGGCCATGCTACTACAATTCTGCTCTGATACCAATTTGTAGCGTTCCATGCCATCCTAGGGCCGGGGCATGCTACCAAAATTTTGCTTTGTTCAAACTCATATACCACATTGTAACACACCCCTAGCCATCTGCTGGGGCACACCACTTGAAACATACATATAATGAAAATTTAAATAGACATACATATATATAATCCAAATTTAAACAGACATAAACATTCTTCTACAACACAGATTCATGCAAAATTAACAGTAAAACATACATGCAACAAACACATGCAATTCTTATAAATAACAGACATGTACCTAAACACAACATGTGACCTTAACACAATTGATACTTATCTTTTAATTGATGTCTACCAACTGCATGCAAACCTTCTAGGAACCTCCCATCCTTAGACCACACTGCTCATCACTCTCAGCAGTGGGTCACCCTTGAGCTGGGACTAAATTCCACCTGGGTAAAGGGATTTCTAAGCTAGGCTGAGACTACAAGAAGTCGCACAATACATAAGGAAGGATACCCTTCCAGAACCCAGCTTACACACACAACTCACAACCTCTCATTCCCCACATGCCTGTCCCACCCTAGGAAGTGTGCCCCTTCTCTACTCAATAGTCCTTTGGATGCCCCACTTCCCTTCCAGGGCTTCAGCAACAGACTAGACAGGAATTCTTAGAGCTCTGTAGTTGTTGTTGGGCTCCCTCCAGAGGAATTCACTTCCCTAACAATCTCTCTCACCTAGAGAGAGTTGCTCACAGGCCTGACAACCTGCTTCTTCAATCCACGAGCCTGACAACTCGCCTCTTCAAACCCACAGGCCTGAAAACTTGCTTCTTTTGTCCAACTCCTAAGTCAAACGGGTAAGGGCGATGGCAGTAACAAAACTCAGGAATGGCACAGATGATGGCAACAACAACGAACCGTTAAGGAATGGTACAAGCTCAAGCAAGTACAGGTGCGTGCAAGTTACAAAGGTCGACAACAGAGGAGGTTCAATGATGGAGAGAATGCATGAGTGCATGAATGGCTGAGTGTGTGAGGAAAGATCCCCAAAACAGACTAATTCCCCACATATATTTGCATGCGCCTTGGATGACACATGGCTCTCCAGGAGCTCGTTTTCTCTCCACTTGGGATTCATTCGCCTTCCCATAAGAACTTAGGATAAAATGATTATCCTCACCATAATCTTTAGGAATAATATTATAATATTCCTTTGGCAATAAGCCCTCTAGTTTAGCCCCCTTTCTAGGCTCTTAGCCACTCCCTTTCCCTTCCTAGTGGAGTTTAGTCCCCTATTCTCTTTTATCGTGGTCGGTCTACACGCAACGATGTTTTATATTTATGATATGAGTGTTTACATATACAAAAATAGGCTCACTGGCCTAAACATCACATAAGCCTCCTAGCTTATAATCACTTGGCTCACCAACCTATAAAACATGTTTACAGTTCAGCAGGGGCTCGACCTTGGGGTATTGCAATCACTTCTCATCACTTGGTTTAATGTGCAAGTGACACCTATTTACTTAAATTAATCTAGTGGAGGATCCCTTGCCTTGTTTTTGTTTTGGGTTTTCTTAGTGGGTGCACTCCTTGATAGGGAACCCTAGATTTGAGGGTTAAACTCCCATGCTTTTTTTCTTGACCTTGCCTTTTCCCTTTTGGGGTGTTTTTGTATTTTGTTTCCTTTCTATTTTATGAATTTGTGGACCTCTTATCACCTGGTTTAATGTTCACTTAAATTAATCTAGTGGAGGATCCCTTGCATTGTTTTTTCTTTGGGTTTTGTTAGTGGGTGCACTCCTCGATGGGGCAGCCTACATGCCTTTTTTTGTTTTGAGGGGCAAACTCCCATCCTTTTACCTTTGACCTTGCCTTTTTTCCTTTTTGGGTGTTTTTTCCTTTTGTTTCCTTCCTATTTTATGAACTTGTGGACCGTTCCACACAATTTTACTCTTTCGTGAGGTTTTCTTTCATTGTTTAGTGAGATTTTTCTAGCTTCTTATTGAACATAGTGTTGATTTTTTAATTTTTTTTTTCTAGTGGAACAAAGATCACATGTTGCTAAAAATTTGTGGAGTCGTCTATTGGTGCATTTTATTGTCTTTTTTTTGCAAACTAGGCATATCTCTCTTAGTTTAGAGTTATTATTCATTGCCTCGAACCTTTGCTCCACATGGAAACTTTTTCCAACCTTCCCTTAGATTTTTCATCCTTGTTCATGGATTTTTTTCTTCATTCTTGGAGACTTTTCTCCTTTGTTTTGTTTTTTTTGGATTTTTTCAGTTTCCTTGGACATCCATGACCCTTTTGCTTTGACCCCTTGCTTTATTTTGTTGGTTTGGGATCGAAGGAGTGGCTTGGTGACTCCCATCACAAAATTTGTCACCTCTACTCAAGGATATTTTCACATTAGAATCCACATTCTCCACCATTTTCTTAGTGCCATTCCCATGGTTTCTTTCCATAATAGTGAGAAGCCTCCATTCAATGAGGTTCAATTATGGTTATCAACCTTATTCTTTTATTCATGGTTGAAAACTAACATCCATGCACCATGTCAATGCTTCTTTCACTCCCCCTCTACTTTGGCTCCCATTGCCCCTTTCTTACACCTATTCTTCCCCATCTTCTCCCATTTCCACCTCCTTCTTCTAGCCTCATTCTCCTTGGCTTGGAGCTTTGTGTAATGTCCCCCACCTCTTGATGAAGAGGTTTGGAGAGACTCAGTAGTCTAGCTATCCCCACTAGACTATAGCCTCATGCATCATGGGGACAAAGTCAACCAGAAGCCATTGCCTAAGCACAACGTTATATTATTGAGTTGACTTTGTGTGGAAAAAGGTAACTTAATGAAAGAAAAGAACATATGGAGAAAATCTAGGAGTTAACCCTAGGGGTTAACTAACTCAACATAAGAATAGACTGGGAGTATAAAAGAAAGGAAGGGTGCACTTCTAAGGGATTCTGGATTATTATCATATTTTGCATTTGGGCTCTTGAGCACAAGCAGTTTTGAGGGTTTTGAGACTAAAACCCTAGAGATCAACTTGGTGGTGAAATATTCCACCTTCCTTGATCCAAGATTGGTCTCGGAGGTGCAACATTCCTCCCACATCATTCTACATCGTTACAGAGGTTAGATCCATTGGCAGAAGAGTACTAGTGCGCAGCCTAAGGGGGTTTCCAGCAGGAGGGCGCACCATCTTGTGGAGGTCAGTTCGATCTAAAGTGAGGAGAAGGATTTTGGGCAAAGGAACATCTGGGTATTCTTTGTATGGTCCAGGACATCATTTCTAGCTTATTCAGGAGGAGGTTTTCCTAGAAAATTATTTCCTAGAGTTTGGCACGAGTTGGAGAAGAGAGGGGCGCACTGTAGAAGGAGGTTTTCATCATTTGGTGGCTCAGATATTCATAGTTCATCTTGAGACTTCACTAGTGGGGCTGCATTGCCCCGATCTATCATCTCAGTGATTTTTGTAGCAGTTGGAGGCCTCTAGAAGAGAGGTCGAAATATTGGATCTTCAGTCATTCAGGAGGGCGCAAACCAGTTAAGGGTTTACTCATTTGGAGGGCCAAAACCTCACCATTCAGCCTGAGACTTTGCCAGGAGGGTTCTAGTGGCCCGATCTACATTCCAAGAGAGTTTTGAGTCATTTGGAGCACAGGAAGAGGAGGGCCTAAATCTAGGGTATCTACAGCCACTAGGACAGTGCACAACTCAGCCAGTTTGAGGGTTTGGCACTGCATAGGGCCAGGGTTTCATCTTATCATTCATCTCTTGCAGCTATTGGCCTTTGGAGGCGTGTATCTTCTCTTGAGGGTGCCTTTGAAGGCTATTATCATCAGTATTGGTTATTATTGTAGCAGGTATCATTCCATTTTGGATATTATTGTGGTTTTCTTCCAGATCTACAGATCTCTGGTTACAGGATCTATCTACTATTTAAATAAAGGTCATATCTGACATTATTGGCACAATATTGGTTTTCCTTATTGTATATTGTCTTTGTTTATGGTATATGCTTAAGATCTATCACTTCATTGTTATAATCTCCATAATATAAACCCTAATGCGCAACTTCATGAGTAAGTCTGCAAACATATAACCAAATAACAATAAACAATGAACATTTAGTGTTTCCAGCAAAAAATTTGGCTTGGGAACATTACACTTTGAACAAAGTTGAGGGAGAAGACTAAATTTGCACCTAGTAACAAAAAAATGGAAGACTAGCCCAAAGCTTCCATACCTTTTATTTCAAGGGCGCTTTGGGAATTCCAATTCTTTTTTTTTCTTTAACTTAATCTATGATTTTATTTTACTTTGTTTTCTTTTTGGTAACATAGAATTTCATTTTTTTCAATATTTTGTGAAGTTTGGAGAGATTCACTCTTGTTTTGTTCCTCTCTGTCACAAACAAAAGTGCTAGCAGGTCCCTACCCCTATATTTAATTCATTTTTTGTGTACCTATTATTTGGATTATTTATCACTTCTATAGGTTGGATACTCATCCAACTTGAAATTAGCCATCTCTCTGTTGCTCATTTTCATTGCTCAATGATTTATGTTTTGCAAAGGGAATCAACGATCTTGTAGAAAACAATATAACCACTATTCTCATCATAAACAATGGGTTGAGGGAACAATTATGTTTTGAGATTTCTTAATCTTTTACTTTCATTCACTAGTTTGAGCAAGCCAAGTAGGATCACGTGAAAGGGACTATATAAATGAAATATTTGAAGCACTAAATACACTAAAATGCACAATTCCAACAACCTAGACTATTGCAAAGGCATATGCAAACGTTCTCTTTTTGTTTTCCCAAGCTTAGCCTTAGCCTTGGACCCTATGGGGCTCAAGCTATTTCTTGAGTCATATCTTGAGTCATCCACTTGCTTTGGGGTGATGAATGTAGCTTATCTATTGAACTATGTGTTACATTTTTATTACTCCACTATGACCCCACATTGAGTCCCTGTCTAGTTCATTGTTTTAGTTGTTCCTTGTGGGTTAAACCAACTATTGGTTGGTTGGATTCACTCTTCCTTGAGAAAAGTTCATTCTTCCCACCCTTTTTCTTTTCCTTTTGTGGGAGAATTGTTTCTCCCAACTAACCCCCTACTTTTCCTTCCTAGTTCCTTTATCCTCTCATCCTTTTCAATGATGGTCACCCTTGTTGCCTAGCTTGGCAATTTTTGTTGGTGAACCTCTAGTATCTCCTCAAGTATCCATAGTTTCTCTCAAAGTTTGTTGGTGTGAAAATTCCCTAGTCCTAGGTGACTAATGTCCTTATGATCTCAATCAAACAAGTAGATTATTGAATTTAATTAACGTAGAAATAAGTTTCCGACCATATCATTAATCACACAATAGTTGGAATCAAATAGCAGAAGCATAAAAATTGATTTTAGACAACACAAGTAATTACTCTTTCCCAAAAAACAACACTGCATGGATATTAAAAAAGATGTCTAATTGAGCGGAACAACTTGTTGGGAGAGTGTGGCATGTTGTACAGCTGTATGGCCTGTACGGATGCCAGTATGAATATGTCTGTATGGACTTCCATACGACAATACGAGCTTTCGCACGACTATACATAATTGTTCTGTATGTTGCATGGACTGCGTGTTGCCTTCTCTCTTTCCCTCTCTGTTACTCAACCTTCTCAATTGCTCAAGTGTTCTTGTGTGTTGAACACTCTTATCTTGACTTGTCTTTATAGTTTTAATTGAGACCAAAACCCTAATATATTTCTAAGATTACTCTTATTTTAAGCTATGCATGCATGAAATATACTTTTTAGACTCAATTGCTAAAAATAAGACTTTCACTTTTTAACTAAAGTGAATTACAAAATACAATTTACTTTTTGAAAACACAATCACTTTTCGAAACTATCTTGAATTACTTCTCACACATTCACATGGAACTTGTGCCGAAGTTCCTATCCGAGCTATAATTCTCAACATTCCCTCTTTGTGAGTGATGTAAGAGCATTTCTCTCCTTCGAAAATTGTAATCGAAATTTAAGCCTCTAGAAGGCGAAACCGTTGTAAGAAGATGTGGTTCCTCGCGTGAATGTAACTAACATCCAGAAGATAAGGATTCAGTCCATAGGTGGATAGTATATAGAGTTTAAAATGCTATTCTTAGCAATTAGTTACCAAATCTATGGAGTTGTTAGGAAAATAGTCTTAGGATTTTAGGAATTTAGTTGATTTGGAAGCATTGACTTCCCTGTTTTATAAATGTAAGCTTTCAAGTGTGATAGAGATAGGGTGTGGCCAAGAAAATTGTGAATTTGGCCAGTAGAGAGATAGAGATATAGGAGGTCGATTGATTTTGTAACATAATTCATGTAAAGAATTGGTTTTAATGGTTGCATTATACCTCCATTGTTGTGTAAATGTCTCTTTATATCTTTGTGTTAATGCGTTTATACTCTGTAGATGAGGGTTTCAAATATGTGAATGAATTCAAGTGTGAGGATGAGGTGATTGTGTAAGACGGTCGAGCCCTGATCATAGGAAAATTTGTGCCTACATCTTGGGTGAGAGTTTGGCAAAGACACCCCCCAAAATCGTGAGGCTAGGTGTATATTTAATTTTTTGCATTTTTTATTTCTTTGCCCCACTTGTCATTATGAAAAGGTTGTGTGGCTAGGTTGTTTTAGTTTAGTTTAGTTTATTTCCAATCCCCTTTGGCACAAAATAGGAAGGCTTGCCTCCACCTTGTGGCATTGTGGGTGGTTTGTATCTCTTGTTTTTCATTTCAAGTTTTGCTTTCTTTATTGCCTACACCTTGGATGTGAAGTTGGCCTAGCCAACCCCCAAAATAGTATGGATAGATTAGTTGTGTATTTCTGATATGTTTATGCTCATGGATTAAAATCATCTAGAAGTAGATCTCACACAACTAAATGCTAGTTTAAGCCTATGGAGGCATAGGTCTAATCTTCTGCTTTCAAGTTTCCATTTACTTTGCAAGTCTTAGATCTCAAGCATTTATTTTCTTAATTTTGCAAGAAAATATGGGCATGTTTATGGTGTAAAACAATCCACTTTTATTTCAGCAAGCTTCTTCAAGTTCTTTATGTGCTTTTCATGCAATAATCCAATGGTTTAGAACTTCATTTCCTACCAGTTTAAAATTTCGGTTTTGGGACATTTTCACACTTTTTGGGCAAGTAAAACTCATTTTTACACACCTAATCACTAAACGGTTTTGGGACATTTTCACACTTTTTGGGCAATTAAAACTCACTTTTTGGCTACACACCTATACACTAAAATTATTTAGTCCATAGGCATAATAATCAACTAGACTTAATAGGGCACCTCATCAATCTAACTTTTCCATTTAAAACGAGGAATAGAGGAAGCAACAAAGGTGATAGGTCGGGGATGCTCTTGTGCCGCTCAACATCCTTTCTCTTCCTGAATACTCTTTTCCTTGGGCTGACCTGCCACAGGATTCAGGGGTAGGCCTTGCTGCTACACTTCTTGAGCACCCAAATGCTACTTGGTACAAGTGGGGAGATTAATTTGTTATCCCTGATATCTAGGATAACTAGGAGATCATGTCTCGAGGCCCACATGGTCCTGGTAGACATGGAGCAATCGGTGGCATGGAGCCACTTGAGCATGGTCCCGGGAGGACCCATCTTCTTCTTTCCAGCCAGACTTGTCCCCAAAGCAGCATCTACTCATCACTACCGGGCCCGGGCTTGCATCGTAGCTGCCTGCTCCATGAGGTAATTGTCCGGTGGTATCATGGTATGTGTCATATTTGGATCATTATAACCTTCTATGTATGCATTAGATCTCTTTCACTTTGGATGATCAAAGGATCTTACACTAATCCACTTGACCATCAAGTAGTGCGGTGATTGATGGGGTGTTTTAGCAAGTTGGTATTCATGGTTTTGGTTAGCCACCAAAGAGGGTTTGCGAACCATCGTCCGCTCCCTTTCTCATAGTATCAATACTTTTACATCTTAAACCCGGCCATATCTTTTCCCACTCCCCAACCGGCCATTTAGAGGACCACCCCGTACATCTTGTCTTGTGGGAAGAAGGCCAGCACCATGAGGTAAAAAGTAGCCGGTAAAAGCAAAGCCATAGGAAGAATGGTGAAACCTTTGAGATGCTTCGCCTGTGGGATCCCCGGTGAAGGCACAAAAGCCTCAAGAAACTCGAGGGACCCTAAGAAAATGATACAAATAAATAAGTGCAGACCAACTAAGAGGATGGGAGGTCTCATCACCCAGCCCGGCCCTATATGTTCATAGGTATTTAGCTGGTATGACATTGCCCATCCGGTTACTGCCAGTAAAGTGTTGGACCTTTGGTTGCATGGCCAAAGGAAGGGGGTCTCATCGCGAGCCACTCTCTCATTTCTCAAGCTAAGATACTAGTGGGTAACATCAAGCCACCGCCACCTAGCCAAGGCAGTGTCCTTCCTTTGTCAAGGCTTCAGGTGCAAAATATAAATAAAGAAAGATAAGGCACAAGGGCTTGGAAAATTGCATCCATGTGACGGGTACAATTCAGCTTCCCACAGAGCAGGCACCCACAGACACACCACTCTAGGTCTAACTATGACTAGACATCCCTAAAACCACATCACGCCATTATACATGGTTTGAATAACTCCTTGAGGAAAACTTTCCATTTCTTGTATAGCTGGACCCAATAGGTCATTTTTGTCAAGTTGGCTTTGTATATGGGTCAGGTAATGTCTTGAGCTATTAGAAGATTTGTTAGGGGTGTTAAGTGACATATTTGATAATCTTAATGATGTACCTGATTTACATTGCTAAGTGATGTCTTAGGACTGATGATCCCCCTCGAGGGTATAGCTTTTGATGTGTGACCATGCCCTACGGACAAAGTGCCTGTGCTGATTTTGCAGGCACATGGGGAGATGATCGCTTCTACCTCCATGGGGTCAAGAGCCCATCGATGGACGCTAGATGGCAGAGTGACAATTTTGTATGATGAGCCTATGCACGAGAGGGAAGAGGAACCACGACGTTTTTGGCATAGTTCGTGGCTTATGGGATCAGCCCTCGCAATGGGCTGGACCATGATGGACAGACTTCACCAAGGATGTTGGACGACTTCAGTATACATGGCACTGCTAGGGCTTGTTTTGCACGTGACATGTGATGCTAGAGCCCTAGGGAGGGGCAACGCTTTTGCTCATTTTACAGGGTTATCATGTCCAAGAGGCCAACTGCCCACTTTAGGGCTTGACTTGTCTTTTCTCGGCCATTATTGGCGCATTTAGCATGTAAAAGTGACAAATAATTAAAAATCAATCATAGCCTTTGTCGCTATTTGTTGACCTATTTTGTAATTGAAGGTCAAAATATCATATAAATAGAGGATGTTTTTCTCCCCTTAACATAATATAACTTGCTCTCATTTGAGAGAGTACTCTTTAGCTCTTGTCTTGCATATTTTTCTCCTCGAGGTGTAGCTGAACTCTTGAAGGTGTTATTTCTCGTGAAGGGTGCTATATGCTATTGGAAGGTTTACAAACTGGTATGGATTAATGTTTCTTCATGATCTTGTAAGTTCTTTTCAAAGCTTTTTTGATTGAATAGTTGTGGTTTAACATTTACATTCATTGCTATCTTGTTGCATTAACTTGATCCTTTGGAAACCCTAGGGAGTCTACACACAAGTAGCCGAGACTTCAGGCCCTACAGTGCTTTGGGCCATTTGATTCTAGAGGGTTTGCCTAGCCATAGCTACACCAGTCTCTTTATCTTGAGCTAGTTTTAAGTACAGGTTGAAGAAAGAAGTAATTCTATGCCTAATTGAGTTTACACACCTAGGGTTTACCTAGGGTTTGGAGAAAGCCTTTACATAGCAACACTTTTCAGCCATAGACTTCTACTTGGCCAGCCGCTTTACCAAGAAAGTTCTAGGGGAGAGGTTTGAAGCACTAGGCCTAGCTTTAGCTACACCTAGGTAAGCCTTTCTTTCTTAGGGTTTAGGGCTAGTGGCCTTGCTTTAGTAACACCATTAAACCCTAGGCCTTCTTGTCCCTAGGTTTGAACCCTTCTAAAACCATTAGCTACACTTCTTTTGACTCCATTAACTCCAAGGCACTAGTCTAGGAGTTGATTTCTTTGAAGCTTGTTATGCCTTAGGAACTTTCAAAACTTCTTTAAATCTGCAAACCCTACTAACCCTACGCCTAACCCTAGTATTTTAGGACTAACCCTAAGAGGATAGCTGGAGGTCTATTTTGACATTTACTTGACAAAAGGCCCCTTCCTTCTCATAGTCAGTGGAGTTAGATTTTCACAGACCCTCTTTGTCGGGTTGAATTTGTCAAAACGTCCACTTTGGCTAGCTAACCTCAAAACAACAAAAATATCATAGCCTATCGCCATGCATCATTAGAACTCTTGCTTAGACCTAAAAATGTTTTGACTTTGTCTCTTTCTTTTGATTGGTGTTTGAGCTATTGATTAAGATAGTAAGATTGTTGGATAAAACGTTGGTTCTTTCCCTCTCAAATTAGCTTATTGACACAGCTTGACGCCATGGTGACTGCAACAAACTTTATATAGGGCTGACGCTTCATACTCTTTATTCTTTGCTAATACCTACAACGCTAGACACTTGATAGCTCTATTGATCGACATTGAGTTGATAATTGTATCTCCAAGCCAAATTGACAAAACGTTTTTGCTCTTGTCACTATTTTGGTCCATAAATTGAAGTAAGACGTCACACTCATTTGTAGAAACATTATATAGGTGACGTAGCAAACTTATTATATATGAGCCAATTTTGACATTGCATTAATGATACATACAAAGCTTAAATTGTGAACATTGAATGTCGATTTGCCTTCATGCTTTATTGAGATGATATAAGTCTTTGTTTTATTAGCTATCATTGACTTCGGCAATAATAATAGGATTGATTTATTGCTCATATATTGATCGAAGATAGTCTTGAATGCCTTTGAAGTACTAACCCAATCGCATGCATATATTCTAGCTTTGTTTTCTTGTCTCAGAACAAAAGCCATCCAAGCAAGAATTTCTCTTGACTATCTTCTCTTGCATCAACTGCAGTGTTGTTTCTCCTTGACTTTGGCTCTTTAGCCTTCCTTATCCAGATTGACCTAGGGACGCCTCCCTTGGACTTTCCCTCTCCAACAGAAAGAGCTCTCCATCGAGGTGACAGTGTGTGGTGAATCTCCTGTTACGCCGTTTTCAAGCCCCGACTCAAGCCCTTTGAACTATCCTACAAACTGTACATACTGTGGTTGACATAGCTAGGATTCACCCTTAACTAAAAACTTAATAAACTTTAAATCCACTTCAACTTTAGGCATCTATTTGATATATCTTTTGTTAGCCTATGGTTTACCTTACCAATCACTCAAGTCTAAATTGTCACCTATATTTGTATTATTCATTTAGGGATATTAGTAATATATCCTTAAGTGATGACTAATTAGTTAGTTAAGATTGCCTAGCCTAGTCATCATGCATGATTCTAGGATCTTAGAGCAAATCTCTCTATGAGGTGGCATCACCCATTGTACCATAAATATGTAACATTGGAGTGAATAATCTGTTGGCTAGTGAGCCTCTTCCTCCATGTTGTTGTTCTTGTCAATATTTTATCAATTGGTAATTTAGATGTCATGGTATTAAGGGTCTGATGTCACCTATGGTTGTCTATAGTGTTCCATGGAAGTCCATTGAAGAGATGATAATGATGGTGATAAAGTTGCTCCATCATAATGGTCCATGAGTGAGAGAATAGTAATGTTGCCAACAAAATTATAGATCTACATCTGTTTGGGGCCACAATAACAAAAATAAGGTCATCATCGTTCATTCCTTTGCTAACTCAACGACCTCATTTTGTTATTTATGAGATTTATTGTAGGATTATGGATATGATCTACTTAATATGTGTAATGTTTGTGTTCAAAGTTGAGTTCTGTGTTTTGGTTTTCATTGGATCATTTAAGAAAACAGATTTTTCTGAGTATTTATTTCTTTATTCATATTTCCTTTGACCGTCTCTTCCTAGAATGAAAGTCAGAAAGATTTGTTGGCCATGGTCTCATTGAATTTGAATCATCCTTCTTATGTCATGTGCCCATCTTAACATGTTTGAGATGGTACTCTTCTTGAATATTCATACATTTTGTTGAGAATTCGATAGTTCAAAGGAATTTTCAATTTTCTCATCCAACAATCCATAGCAATTGGGGGGATGGAATGTCAATTATATTGCAGGTTGGGATTGAGGTTTTCGGTTATGAGTTGAACCTTCTCTACATTATATCATCTGGATCAAAGTTCCTTGAATGGTATCGAACTATAACATAGGAAAGCAAGTGATGCAAACAGACAGATCTGCTGTGGTGAGATTGGATCATGCAACATCTCGTCCTCCTACATCTTCTGTTTCGGTTCTGAAGATTTGAACAAACTAGACGCATTGACGAGTCACCTATTGTATGAGATCAAATGCTTCCCATCAATCTAGATTGTTGCATGTGTTATTGTACTTTTCATTTGAAATTGCAGATTTGATATGCACAAATTCGAACGTGAGGCCGTTGAAATGTTTCATAGAGACCAAGAGGAGGGATATTGGCAAGGAGATCACGCAAGGATTGTTGTGATCGTATAAATGACAACGTCAGAGGTCATGAGAGATGCCAGATCATGAGATAATCAGCGTGAAGAATTTCATGTGGATCCTAATTTGACTGTGCACATCTAGAGTTTTTTGTTCAACAAACCTCATCTCCATAATTTATGGATCTGAGAGTTTTTAGTCCTTCGATGCCTCCATGCAGGAGATCTGTGTCTCAGATCTGTGTCTTAGATCGCTGATTGTTGGAGTGAGGAGTTACCTGCGTGTGAGAGGTGGTCGTAGAAGTATACACCCTTTGTGTGGAGGATGTTGTTGCAGTATTGGCTTGGAATAACTGTGCCATCAAAGAAGAGTTTGAAGGCAATGTGTGGAGATCTTACGACCTATGTGCTAGAGAAACCATTTTTAAATTAATTATTGTGTAATCGCTGAGGAGAGACCAATTCGTGTGTGTGCCGAGGAGTGAGTCAATCGCTGCAGCAGGATAGTATTTACACACCCCAAGTGGTGGTTCAAGGTCGATCCCAGTGTTTGGGTTCCGATGTTAATTCTATGCTCTCTCTTATACGCTCTACGCCACGTTTTCCATCTTCTCAGATCAAGAAGCTTACAGTCTGAGCGGGCCATTGAGATTCAAATTAGAAGGTTACAGTCTTGATATTCTGGTGGCTTTGTATGAGAACGGACATGTCACAGATTGCACAAAAGGCGAGAACAAAGGACGTGTTCTCACCAACGATTTCATTGTCAGGTGTCTGGAGAAGGCCCATACTATCAAAGATGTGTCTGCCAGGAAAACAGTGACAGGAAAAGTGACTTTCAATCTTTGGGAAGGATATAGCAGAAGTAAATGTAGATTGGTGAGCTGCACATCCCCTGGTGTGTATATTTGCAGGGCTGCATGTTGAATAATCATTCCCTGTCATTGTTTGCCGTTTTGAACAGATACGAATCCTGCCTTTATTTGCCATCTATGTTCAGTGGAGGAGCTCGTGCGTGCAAATGGCGGTGATGGATGAGGAGTCAGAAGTTCGTGTGGCTTGTAGGTAAGGAGACTCGGCATGTTTGACACCCCTGTGTATGATTCAATATAGAACCATCATTCTTTTAATTTTTAACACTGTTGATTAATATCATTGAATCCGATCTGAATGCTCAAAGAAGTGCAATTGATTTGCTCTTGATGGGATTTACACGTACCATTGAAAATAAATCTACCACCACCTATGCAATTTAAAGAATCCCACGAGTCCAACAATTTGTTTCTAGTTGTCTCAACAGCCATTCAATTTCCAACAATTGACATGGCCTGGCCTCCTCATCGACTTCAAAGATTTGCTTGATTTCAACACCATTCTCTGATTTCCGATCTAAAAAATTTATATTTCTTGTATTTTCTATTTGATGATCTGGACATGTTTTGTTCATGTGGGCCATAGCATATCAATGAAGTTGAAAAGGGTGAAGAAGTACAAATTTTGAACAATTTTGAGATGTAAAACAATTTAAAGAAATGAGAGTTTGGTGCAACCTTTTGAAAAGGTTTATAATTTTTTTTTTGTCACTTCAAAAGTAAGTTTGATCTCTCATCAAAAAGAGAATCGCTCTTAAGTTTTAAAGAGCTAATTGTATTTGGGTGATGTGACAAGAAGACATCTTAATAAAATAAAGTTTTTTGTCTCTGTGTCCTAGATC
>SNQJ01S0020181.1:96423-116381 GCA_010110895.2 Picea sitchensis | reverse complement strand
CCCCCCCCCCTCTCAGTAATCCAACAAATATTGTCTCTTCTATGATTGCTTGTAGAGGTAGGCATAGAAGGTCTAGGTGGGTTTTTTCTCATAGTGCAGGGGACCCCACCTAAGTAATCCAAAAATTGTTGGAGGTGTTCCATAACCACTCAAACCTTATTTCCCACACATATATCTAAAATTCTATGAAAATACTTATTATGGACGGACAAAATTAAAAATAGTATCATTGTGTCTCTTCAAAACCTAGAAAATAAATTCAACTATAATAAGCATCCAAGAAGACAACGACTCAATGGCTTAGGGAAGCTAGTTTCCTAAAAATTCAATGCTTCAGGTGAGGGAGAGAGGAAGGAATATATTGTTGACATAAAAATGTGTCTCACACCCATAAAGACTTGGCTAGAGGGGAAAACAAGAATGAATGCTTAACGGTTTTGGATCTCCCATACTATTGAACTTGTGGGTTCTTTCTACCCATGTATGACATTCTATTGGAGAGTCCCCATAATTAAAAAACACACATAGATTATTTTCGTGATTTTTAACATTGGTTTCCAGATACTACCAAGATGGAATAATAAATTCTTTTATTGAGACTTCAATCACTACAATTTTAAGCAAAGCCACTAGAAGTCAATAATTCACTTGAGCCAAAGGAACAACTTGAAGAAAATCCACCAGAAGGCCATAACTCACTTATATTATGAAAAGGTTGTGGTCTTTCCCCATTTCCTATATTTCCTATAGGGTTCTAGGAGGCCAAGATTAAGCATGAGGTCATTTAGGATGAAACCTTAAATGCTTTGTACTATAAATTTGTTTTCATTGTCTAGGCCAAATTTCTACTTGAGCTAGGCCCACAAGTTCCATTTCCTCAAAAGATTGTCAAATATATCATTAGAAGAATAGATGCAGTTTCTGAAAATCCTTAAGGTTTAGAACCAAGACGTTTTGACCAAAGGATTTCCTTCAAATTTAACAATATGTGACCACCAAAGACAATGTTCATTGAAGGAAAGTATGGATTGAAGGAAAAACCCCTTCCAAGAGAGGTAGGAATTAATAGCCTCATGTTCTTTCATATGCTTTTCAAAACAAATGTGACAACAACTTTAACATGAGATGTAATGAGTAGGTGGGCTTGAAACAAAACTACTTTCCTAGAATGCGTCCCAAGTAGAATCCTTGTTTGATTTCATGTCTAAGAAGGACCTTCCGGTTTTTTTTCCCATCAACAACTTGAATCACCCATTTGGAACAAAAAAATTGTGTTTTCATGATACCCAAGTTTTTATGCACCAAACACCCAAATAGAATACAAATAGAAAGGTAAGTAACTCCACACCTTGAAAATGAGAGAAGAATGAATGATAAGCCTCTTCAAGGGGATAACCTCATTTTACAATATAACAAATGTATAATATGAAATGATCTCTAAAACTAAGTCTCCTTGGTATATATATGAGGCAAAGGGTACAATTACAATTAAATCACCTAACCAACCATTAAAAGGCCTAGATGACCAATAAGGACAACCCTAATATAACAATAGAAATGCAATAACTCAATATCTAGGCCTCAACATTCCCCTCACCTTCAAACAAGTGTTTCCCTCAAAAATTGATTAGTTTGTAGATGCTAGAGAATTTTTCTAGATGTAAACTGTGTATGAGGTTTCATACACAGTTTAAAGCCAGAAAAATTCTTCAACATTATGACTAATTGTGGAAATTTACATAATCATATTAGTTTGTGGATGTTTATGCATTAAGAACTCATCTTCTTGTCCAACAGCCTCTTCTTTTGGTAGGTTCTTCCACTTGATGAGGTAATTAGTAATTACTTGATTTCACAGTTGCTTGATCCATGTTTCAAGGATTGTTTCTAGCTCTAATATGATTTTCCCTTCTTTATTAATCTTTGATAAAACAATTTGAACTAGGATCTTGTTTTTTATTACCTTATTTAAGAAAGAAACATGGAAAATTGGATGTATAAGTGAATATGGAGGAAACTCCAATTTGTAAGCCATACTTCAAATCCTATGCAACACCTTATAGGGACCATAGTACTTGGGTGCTTATTTATTTTCCTTCTTTGATGCTTGAGGTACATCTATTTATATGGTTCTAGCCTTAGAAATACCCAATCTTCCACTTCAAATTCCCTTTCACTGCGATGTTGGTTTGCTTGTTGTTTCATCCTATTTTTTTTCTATAGCCAAGTTTTCCTTCAATAGTTGGAGAACCTCTTGTTGGTTCTCTACGTGATATTCCACTACTTGAAACCTCACTTTCCCTCTCAAGGGTGATGTGATTGATGGAGAATGATAGCCTAAGCACCATAAATAGGGACATTTTTATGAAGTATGGAAGGACATGTTATACCACCATAATACTAAGGGAAACCACTTTACATGCCCTTTATTTTGATTAGATGAAAAACAATGAAGATACCCCTCTGTTACATTCCCTGACCCAACCAAGGTCCACTACATACATAAAAACTCATAAATTAAAAATTTCAAAACTAATTGATTTCATGTATCTTATCAGCTACAAATTACAACCAGATTTAACTTCTATCTGATACCATTAACTTGATGCATTTACAACATTATAAAATAAACATTAAATGAAACTAATAACTCATTACATCATCTTATAAATCAGTCTTATACACAGAATTCATGCACAACAATTAAAACTCATAATGCAAGATAGAAAACATATAAAACAATTATCTTTTAATTCAGTTGTGCAATGAGCTACTTGGAACGGACATTCCACCCAACCATAGACTTGTTGTTCCAAATATCAACAAAAATTCACCCCCGATATAGGGCTACAAATCCACAAAATAGAGTGGTCTCTCTTTGTCCACTCGCATCTCATAAAACCCATAACCCACTGGTATTCTCCTACATCTATCCTGATTTTCCACCAACTTTCTTCCTCTCAACCTGCCCAACCCAAGGAATGTACCCCTTCACTCATCTTAGTCCCTCAAGTGTCTCATTCATTTATCAAGCTATCTCTGGAACAATAACCAGGAATATCTCTATTGGAAACTCAAGGGAGCTCATTGCTAGGAAAAACTACTAGAAAACAACAACAAACACTTGTTTGTATAGTGAAACTCACACATGAGTTCACTCTTCAGGCTTGAAAAATTTTCTTTTCAGTCTTATACTCAAAAATCGCTCCAGCATGCTCTAGAATTCACCCTCCATGGTTGTTCTAGATCCAAGCTCTTCTTTTATGTTGTGTGCTTGTTGTTCATGCCAAAAATTTACTATCTAAAATTGTTGTAATTTCCCATACAAATTTCCTCTCCTTTGGCTTGCTTACTTGACTCACACACTTCCCCAAATTTATTGTACTCAACTCCCATTCTCCCAATAACTATGGGGTGTGACTTCTCAAACCCATCCTCTTAAATGCATTCAATGATTGGCTTTGGGGACACTCAATCAGAAATTAGAAGGTTCATATACCAATGGTAAAATTTAGGAAGTGGGTTGGATTAATAGACATGGGTAACTCCCCCTTGGACCCCTCTCTTTGAAATTATCCTAGGCCATCCCCTCTCTTGTTGATTAATTCAATCCCCATCTATTTCCATATCCCCCAGCAGCTGGCATCACATTTTATTTATTAAAACTTAGAAATATATTATGCATATACATCACTTGGCCATAGCCACACATTATATTTACATTAAACATTAATTAAACTAGGGATTATAGAGGGGATGTTACATTACCCCTCCCCTACAATTGTGTGTCATCCTTGGTGCACACTATGTCGATATACATACACAAATTTACATCATAATACTTTAAAAAATAAAATTCTACAATTTCACAACTCCAACAATAGTTCCAACTAAAATCTCTTGTTCCTCTCAACCCGTTGACCCAAGGAATGAACCATTCATTTATTAGGTATAACCCAAGGAATGTACCATTATTTTATCAAAGGCCCCAGTGCATATTGGATAGGACTCTGAGATGTGGTTTTGGAACTCTAGTTGCTCAAAATGGAGTTTTGCATTCTTATATTATGTTTTTCTTCAAAATTGACAAAAAATTATGGGTATTCCTCCCACATGTTTTCTTCATTCTCCCATGTTGCATCTTCAAAACCGTAGCAAGTCCATTAAACCTTTACCGCCTCTATGGATTTTTTCCTGAACACTTTGACTTTTCGCTCCAATATGTGATTCCATCTGGAAATCCCCTTAGTGTTCCACCTGGATCACATTCCAATCAATTGTGTGGCTATGTTTAGGCACATATTTCTTTACTAATGACACATGAAATACATTATGCACTCTCATGGAAGTAGGAAATGCTATCATGTATGCAACTGGCCCTATATTTTCTAAGATTTCAAAAGGTCCACAATATCGTGCTGCCAACTTCGAGCAACTTCCTAATCTTAGCAAAAAAAAATTCTCATTCACTTTTAAAAACACATGTTCTCCCAATTCAAATTCTCTAAAAACTATGTTCTTGTATGCATAATGTTTCTTCCTATCCTGGGCGACCTTTAAATTCTTCTTGATCTTTTCCATTAATTGATCTTCCATTTCCTTCAACAAATATGGCCCAACAACTACTCTATCTGTTGCATTATCCCAACTCACCAGTGTGTTACAATTTCTTCCATACAATGCTTCAAATGGGATCATTTTTAATGAGTCTTGATACCCATTATTATAAGAAAATTCAACTAAATGAATATAATATTCTCACTTTGACGGCTGGTCCATCACATACATTCTAAGCATGTCCTAAATTATTCTATTAGTACTTTCTGTTTTCCCATCTGACTATGGATGATACGATGTACTAAGATTTAGATTTGTCCCAAATATTTTGACCAAACCTTTCCAAAAATTGGATGTGAATTTTGGATCTTTGTTTGAAGTTATTTCCTTAGGTACTCCATGTAGCCTGGAAACTTCCTTCATGTAGAATTTTGCAATATTTGTTGCATTTTTTGTTGTCTTTGCAGGAATAAATTGTGTTTCCTAAGTTAATTTATCCACCACCACCATGATGGAATCATGCTACTTCATTGTCCTA
This sequence comes from Picea sitchensis, assembly GCA_010110895.2. Classification (NCBI taxonomy): domain Eukaryota; kingdom Viridiplantae; phylum Streptophyta; class Pinopsida; order Pinales; family Pinaceae; genus Picea; species Picea sitchensis. Next base: position 111,286 of record SNQJ01S0020181.1, on the reverse strand, counting down.
GGAAGCTTTGTAATAAAATCAAGTATGACTACTTCCCACTTCCATTATGGGATGGGCAATGGTTGTAACAATCCTTCTAGATCTCAACAATAATTCTTCACCTTCTTACACTCTATACATCTGGCTATGTAATTAGCCACTTATTTCTTCATTCCTGGACAAAAGTATTGGCTTCTTAAGGATTCAATTATTTTCTGATATCCTAGGTGTCGAACATATGGCACATTGTGCATTTCCCTCATCATTTCATTTTTCATCTCACTGGAATTTGACACATATACTTTTCCTTTATACATGAAAATTCCATCTTCTTGTAGGTCATAGTATTGAAATTTCTTCTGAAAATTACCTCGCTATAATGTTTCTTTTATTTTTAGATAGTGTTGATATAAATTTGTTGTTGCAATAATTTTATATTTCAGATCAATCTTGCATATCCTAATGATTGCAATATGCATCTCATGAGCTCTCATGTTGAGTGCATCGACCACTTGATTTTCCTTTCCTCTGATATGCTTAATTTCAAAGTCATATTCACTCAGAAATTCAAGTCATCTAATTTTTCTAGCATTTATTGTGGGTTTTCCAAACAAATGTTTCAGACCATGATAGTTTGTCCTTAGCTCAAATTTCCTGCCCATGAGGTAATGTCTCCACATTTTTAATGCATGTACAATTGTTGTTAATTCCAAGTCATGTGTAGCATAATTCCTCTCATGCTCTTTTAATTTTCTAGACTCATAGCATACACATGATATTTTTGTGTAAGGACTCCACCAAGCCCTTCCTTGCATGCATCAGTGCACACAACAAAATATTCATTTGGATCTGCAATCTTCAACATTGGCACACTTGTCATGATTTCTTTCAGCTGCTGAAACAACTCTTCACACTTGGAAGTCCATTCAAATTTCACTCCTTCTTTTGCAAAGAAGTGATTGATCTTGCAATATTTAAAAACATTTTATAAATATGCGATAATAACTGGAAAGACCCATGAATGATCTAAACTTTGTGTCATTTATTAGAACTATCCATCCTCTAATGGCATGTATCTTCTTAGGATCTACTTCTATCTCTTTTGCTGAAATCATATGCCCCAAGTGGTGAATATTATCTTGATAAAATATGCACTTACTTAGCTTAGCATACAACTTATTCTCTCATAAAACTTGCAACACCATTCTTAAATGTTTCTCATGTTCATCTTCTGACTTAGAGTAGATGATTATATCATCTAGGAACACAATTACAAATTTGTCTAGGTATTCCTTCAACACTCCATTCATCTGGAAAATAAAAATAGTTGGGGCATTTGATAGTCCAAATGGTACTATTGTGTATTCATAATGCCCATATCTTGTCTTTAATCTTGTCTTGTTGATGTCTTATTCTTTTATCCTTACTTGATGATAAATTGATCTCAAATCAATCTTGGAAAATATTTTTGCACCTTTTAGTTGATCAAATAAGTCATCAATTCTTGGAAAAGGATATTTTTTCTTTGTGGTGACCTTGTTCAGTTGTTTGAAATCAATACAAAGTCTTAAATTTCCATCTTTCTTCTTCACAAAAATAATCGGGGCACCCCAAGGTGACACACTTGGGTGTATATGCCCCCCTTCTTTAACAATTCTAAAAATTGCATCTGCAACTCCTTCAACTCTGGCATGCCCATTTTGTATGGTTTCTTAGACACTAGGGTAGTTCCTGTTACCAAATCAATAGAGAAACCAATGTCTCTGTTTGGTGGAAATCCTGGGATTTCCCCAAAAACATATTCAAAATCCCTTAAGACTAGATGGTATTCAATATTTTCCACTTTATCTTTAGTTGCCTCTTCCATATGACTACCAAAATCTGACATCCCTTCTTGAAACTCTTTTTCAACTGCATCACTGAAATATCTCTAACAACCACAACTCTTGGAATGCATTGAACCTTGCCTTGCTTCTCTTCTCCATCAAGACATATTGTTTTCTTGTTTTAATAGTTTAGAATATCATGGTTTTTTTCCAACCAATCCATGTCAATTAGAAAATCATATGAACCCAATGGTATAATGTTTGCAACTACCTTTGTGCCAAGTCCATTCATGTCTATGAGCCAATATTTAACTGGATCATTAGTTTTCCTCTTAGCCCCTATGGATTATTGAACTAATCAAGATTTCTTATGCTTACTCCTTCGCAAGTGAAATATTTCAACAATGTTAGAGTTTATGTAAGTATGGCTAGCTCTAGAATCAATTAAAATTGCTATGGGATGGTTATCAATCTTACATTCCACTTCAATCATGGAGGATCGATATTTTGTTTTCTTGTTGTCCAAGGCCTGCATAAATCCTTGGCATGTTTCCTCCCATGTCTTCCACTGTTTTAGCCTCCTGATTGTCGTGGATAATCCTCATACTTTCTCCTTTGTGAGGGCATTCCCTATATAAGTGTTTTCCATCACATCCCCAACATTGTACATGTTGTTTCATTATCCTTTTCCCAAATTATTCTAGAGTCTTGTGCTCATTTTGGGTTGAATTACCTTATTGATTTTCTTGGGAGTTGTTCTTGAAAAAGGGTGTCTTAAAACCTTTGTGCTTTTATCCTTTTTACCCTTCATCTTATCATTCCAATATTTTTGGAAAACTGACCTTCCTCTGCTATTCTCATAAAGATGATTTTCTATCCTTATGGATTCTTCCAAAGTATTGGGGTTATCATATTGTATCTTATCACTATAGAAAGAAGGTAACACACTCAAAAACCTTTGTATTTTGACTTTCTCAACCTTTATGAATTCAACCTATTTCAACAATTCAAATAACCTCTTCTCCTATTCATCCATTGTCATGATTCCCAACTTGATTTCAAAGAACTCTTTCATATTCATTTCATAATAATGCTCAGACAAATATTTATCTTGGAAATATCCTTTGAATTGCCTCCATGAGATCCTCTTCTCATCAAGGTTCTTGGATTTCTTAAGTTGATCCCATCGCATGGCTACCTTTCCTTGCAAGTGGTAGGATATAATTCTATCTTCTACCATTGAGGGGTAATCATGCAACTAGAAATATTTCTTCATTTCCAACATCCAGGCCTTGACCTCCTCTCCTTTCTTGTGCTCACCATTGAAAGTTGGTTGCTTTATTTTCCTAAGTTCACCTTGCAATATATATGCCTCAGGTCTTCTCCTTTTCCTTTGGACGTGATATACACTTGGGCTACTCCCCGGCCCTGAACTTGCATGAGTTATTCTAGTGGATTTCTTTGTAGAATGATGGAATCTTCTCATGCCTCTTGATTTCTTGTCATTCCCATGATAATCCTTTCTGCTATGGGATTTGGATGCAATCACTTGTCTAGCACTAGCTTCTTGATTGGTGCTAGAGTATTTGTTAACTTTATTATGAAAAATATTTAGGCTCTGAGGTATCACTTCCTGAGATTTCATGATCCTTTCATTATCAACCCTATGTATCTTCACTTCTCTATGCAGGATTCTCATAGTTATAGGCTCCCGCATGACTCTCCTTCCATTAGAATCAGACTCAACATTCCCCATTCTAACATGCATACTTTTGAATCCTGATATCCTCCCCATGGTTGTAAGATACCTTGTAATCTTCCATAACTCTAGTCCTCATATAAGAACCAAAGTTGTTTTCCTATACCTCTAATTTTGTAAGAAATCTGCATGTAATAATTATTGTTAGCATATGCATACTATAAAACATTTAATTAAATAGAATACAAGTTATTCTTCTCATCAATTTATGAAGAACACAATGAACCAATTTCAAAATGGATTATTTATATGCATTCCTCTCTGAAATAGCTCCCCAACAGTTGTATTCATGCTTGATTCTAAAATCTGAGTGAAAAGTTACAACATTTACAAGCTGTAATTTCCACTCACTTACTACTACATAATTTACTTTATTACTTTTTGATAAAACAAATTAGTACCCAATTCAAAATAATTGGTGTATATATGTCTTCTTCTCCTCAATACCTTTCTAGCAACGATTCGTTTTCTCAAATCTGAGCTTTGAGCTAAAAGTTATGGTCCAAAGAATTTTGGATTGTTTTTCCCATTTTATCCTTATATACTACATGTGTCTTATTTATCTTCCTGCATAACGTTTACTTACCCAAATTCCAAATATAGCTTCATGGCTATCTTCTATGGTTCATAATCTTTCCATAGAGTGCTCTTATGCCTCAAACAGAATTCTGAGCAAGGAGTTATGCCCTTTGGAAGTAAATTGGTGCCGAAATTTATACGCTTACTATTTTAGCTATAGCTTTCTCATACGAGCTTTTGTTTTGTGCCTAGAGTAGCTCATTGGAAATATCTCTCCAAGTTATTTTATTCAAGTTGGTAGAATCTACTCTCGTGGGTTTTTTTTCTCCTAAAAATGTCATTTACAGCCTTAAAATCACCCCGCGAGTTGAAGACGTTAAAAATAATGAAAAATTCATAGAAATTTGTTGTTTTATTGTTATAACATCCTTTTAAATCTAAGTTGTTGATCTCAAGTCAAGTAAAATCTGATCCATTGATCTGATAATCCTTTCCAAATCCCACGAATCAATTTCCATCATCGTTCGACACCTTAAAACAATATGGAAACCAAACTTTCTCACCGATCTCCCCAACATCCGACCATCGACCATCAACCATCGATCATTTATCTTGGAAAACCAATATTTCCCATAAATCTTGTCGAACCCCGAGCATCGACGATCGACCATCGAAGAATTTCCTTGACAACCACTTGTCCAAAAATCTCATTGAATCCCGACCATCGATGATCGGCCATCTCTTCGCTAACATGGAAACTATACTGACGTGGAATTACACATAGATGTTGACATGGCATGACATGTCATCCTGAAGAATCAACTTGGATTACATGGTATGACATGTGGGTATTGGTGTGGCATGACATGTCACCCTCCCATTTCATTTCATCATTGATTGGCCACTTCTCTTGGACAAACCAAACACCTCGATAAATCTGTCAACCCATGATCATCGGTGATCAAAGATTTCCTTTTGACACATGACATATTTTGCCCACTCTTGTTTATTCTCGATCATCAACCATTGTCCATCGACGAATTCTTTTGGTCGATCAAAAATCTTCTCCAAACTCACCGATCCGATCATCGTCCATCGGCCATCTCTCTTGGACAATTTCCAAAACTTAGAAATTTTGACCAAATCCCAGATGAATTCTAGGTCATTGATCTCCCACTCAAAATGATCCTGACCGTTGATATTCTCCAACTTCCCAATGGCCGAAAATGAATCTAAACTATCGATTTGTCTCAATTTCCCAACTGCCAAAAATTAATCTCATTCGTTGATCTAATCGACCTTACTAACTCCGAAAACCTTATAAATGTTTAAATTTATCACAATAAATCTAGGTTGTTGATTTCGAGATCAAATGCAATCTTGACTGTTGATTCACTAAACTCTCCCAGCTCCTTTGGTCACCATTAAAATGTGAATTTCAACCTTCTAGGTCGAATTTAGCTCTGCAACCTATAGAGTCACACCTCAGATCATCTCTTCGACTACTTTGAGGCATTTAAACTCAAAATTTTCCCACAAATTTAGGGATTTCGTTCTCATTTCTCCAATTTTCCCCAAATTCACACAGAACAAAATCTGCAATAACAAATTTTCCCAATTCTTACTTGTCCTGGCCCATACAATCCCGATGTTTGAGCCAAAGGCTCTAATACAATAATGTAGTGTTCCTTAGCCGAGCTAAGGTCCATTACGTACAGAAAAACTCATAAACTACAAATTTCAAAAACAACTAATTTCATGTACTAGCTTATTAGCTACAATTTACATCCATATTTAACTTGATGCATTTACAACATTCTAAAATAAACATGAAATGCAACTAATAACTCATTACAAAAACTTATAAATCAGTCTTATACACGGAGTTGATGCACAACAATTAAAACTCATAATACAAGATAGAAAATAGATAAAATACTTATCTTTTAATTCAGTTGTGCAACCAACTACTTGGGACGGACGTTCCACCCAAACATAGACTTTTTGTTCCAAATTTCAACAACAAGCCACCCCAAATATAGGGCTAGCAATTCACAAAAGAGGGTGGTCTCTCACTATCCACTCACAGCTCAGAAAACCCACAACCCATCGGTATTCTCCTACATCTATCCTAATTTTCCACCAGCTCTCTTCCTTTCAACCTTCCCAACCCAATGAATGTACCCCTTCATTGATATTAGTCCCTCAGGCTTCCCATTAGTTTATCAGGGTCTCTCTGAAACATGTAACCAGGAATATCACTAATCCAAATACATTCCAAATATGCCCCAACATGCTCCAGAATTTTTCCTCCATGGTTGCTCCAGCTCCAAGCTCTTCTTTTATTCTCTCTGATTATTGTTCATGCCAAAACTTGACTGTCTAAAATTGTTGTAATTTCCCATATGAATTTCCTCTCCTTTGGCTTGCTTGCTTGACTCACACACTTCCCTAACCTAATTCCATTCATCCCCCATGCTCCCAATAACTATGGGATGTGACTTCTCACACCCACCCTCATACATGCATTCAATGATTGGATTTGGGGACACTCAATCAGAAATTAGAAGGTTCATATACCGACGATAAAATTTAGTAATTGGGTTGGATTAATAGACATGGGTAATTCCCCCTAGGACCCCTCTCTTAGACATTCTCCTAGACCCTCCCCTCTCTTGTGGAATAATTGAGCCACAATATTTTTCCATATTCCCCAGCAACTTGCATCACATTTTATTTATTAAAACTTATAAATATATTTCTCATATACATCGCTTGATTGTAGCCACACATTATATCGAAATTAAGAATTAATTAAATGGGGGATTATAGCGGGGATGTTACACTTCTATATATTTGTTCACAATATTTGGTTTCCCATGAAATTGAGGATGATAAGAGGAATTGTGAGATAATTGAGTACCCAAACAATAAAATAATTTAGTCCAAACATTACAAGTGAAAATTGGATCTCTATCACTTACAATAACCTTGGGGATTCCATGTAGATTTTGAATTGTTTCCATGAATAATCCAGCTACTGTACTTTCTTTAAAACGATGAGAACGACATAAAAAATCACCATACTTTTTTAGTTGATCCACCAATACCATGATGACATTCTTTACTTTGGAATTTGATAGGATTGTAATAAAATTCATTAATACCTCTTCCCATTGCTAACTTTGTATACTTAATCATCGTAGAAGAGTTGGAGTCTTGATTATCTCTCCCTTATTATATTGGAAAACCAAAAATTCAGCCACAAAATTTTGAGCATCATTTTTAAGACCTTCCCATAAAAAATCATTCTTGATCCCTTGGTAAGTTTTCAGGAACCTTGAATGTCTTGCCATAGGAGAAGTGCGCAATTCCAAAAGAATCTTTTGTTTGAGTTGTGAATTCTTACATAAATATAGGTGATCCTAATATTGTAGTGAATCAACCTTCCACACAAATTTATCTAATACAATCATGCCATATTGTATTTATTGAATGATCTTGCATACCTTTTGATATTTCTTCCATTATATCCTTTCTCCTTCCATCCAATTAGACTATGGAATGGAAATAACACAAAGTAAGCCCTTTGTGTCTTCTTCTTTCCTTGAAAGTGCATCTTCCACCACATTTTGTTTTCTTTTTTGTATACCATTTAAAATTCATAACCTAGCGTCTTTGTAACCCATTTTTGTTTCTCTTCCAAAGATAATCATTGTTATAAGAAGTAATTCAAACTATAATGATCTATTTTTACCTTGAAGTGTCTTCCTATTAGGTAAGGGTGTCATTTCTTAGTTGCATGTAGTGTGGGTAACATTTCATTTTCATAAATGAGTTTGAGTAAGTTATTTCCTTTAAGTTGGTTTCTTTCAAAATAAAGTGTCCTTCCTTCTCGCATTAAAACTACACAAATGCCATACCTTGAGGCATCACACCCCACAAAAAATTCTTTTGTGAAGTGAGGCATGGCCAGGAAATGAGTTGTACACATAGCCTCCTTAAGTTTTTCAAAATATTTGGTTACTTCTTGAGTCTAAGAAAATGCCTCTTTTTTCAATGATGTTTTTAAAGGTGTTGTTATTTGACCATAATTATTGATAAACTTGTGTTAATAGCGTATCAATCATAAGAATCTTCTAATATTTTTCATGTTGATGCTAGTGGTAGCATCGAACAAGTATTTCCACACAGGTCTATGTGTCTAGATGCATGGAAATCATCCAAATCATTCTATAGTTAAATTTACTTTAATTAAATGAATTATTAAAGTAAACTATTTTTATTAATTAATTATGTAATTAGTTAATTGAGTTATTTAAGGAAAGTGCTAAAAGTAATTAGCATGCTTTTAAATCTCAAGTGAGTGTGAGAAGTAATCTCATTCGTCAATCAGTTTGGAGATTAGAAATAGATTAAAAATCATGATTATAAAAGCAAGGCTAGGGTGAAGGAGGAAGACACTTGACACTTTTGACTTGACAGCTGTTGAGGGAGTCAACATAGAGTATTGGGTCATGTAGGATTGTGATTCAATATATTGGAAAGGTGGAGAAGGACTTCCATCTAGAGATCATATCAAGGAGAAGAGAGAACATAGGATCACATAGGTGGGTTTCAGTCAAAGGAAGCCACAGGAGAGTGTCACGTCGTACGGATCTTGTCATAAAAAGTTTGTTGAAGCAAAGTCATGTGCAAATCGAAAAGCATGCAGTTCTGGTTTGTACAACAGATCATAATTTTTCATTTTTGTATGGATTTGTATTTCTCTTAGTGGGCCATTATCCCTATTACGAGAGCCATGATTTTAGCATAATAAAATCATTCTCAGCATTGGTTTTTCCTTAGGGGTTTTTCTAGTGGTATATACCAAAAAATATTGGTTTTTATGTGTGCTTGATTTGGTTTCCTAGTTTATGTTTTCGTTGCATTTTTAGTTGATTACTTAGTTGTAATTTTAGTAGATAAAGTGATTATATTTTGAGCTAACTATCAAATGTTGGGTTGAAGTGGTAAAATCAACATGGTATTAGAGTAGGTTCTTTGAGGGGAAACCAAGTACATGATCTCAAATCCATAACCAGCATGCGAAAATAGAAGGACATATTTCTGGGAAACAACCATACAGAGGTGAAACTTGTTTTTAAGATGTATATAGGTGTACGTGGGTCACATAAAGCACAATTTATTATGTACATGGGAGGATTTAAGAACAATCTCATATACGTGGGTTTCAGTGGTCACGGTCACATACGTATGCGGGTTTCAATGATCACAGACACGTAAATATGTGGGATCTAATGGTGACACTTGCGTACAAGTCCATGTAGGTCATTACAAGGGCCATTTTTAGCAGCACGTTATTTCCAGGGTAGGTTATTAGGTCTTAGGGATGGAAAAAACACTGCTAAGAGTTGAAAACAAATTGGATGGAGCATCTAATTTCCTCTCTTGGAAAGCAAGAGTAACTTTGGTGTTTAAAGAGTATGACCTTTTGGAGTTATTGGACAAAGTTGTTACCCCATCGAAAAATCAAACAACTTTGGAATACAACAACAAGGATATCAAAGCACACAGGGTCATCTTGGATTCAGTGAAGAATCATCTAATTCCTCACTTCTCCGAGAAGAAGACGTCCAAAGAGATGTTTGATGTCTTGGTAGGGTTATTCCAGAGCACAAACATGAATAGGAATATGGTCTTAAGGAATAAATGTAGATCAATGCAAATGTCTAGATATGATAATGTTACCAACTATATCATGAGGATCACACGGGTGTATGATTAGCTTGTATCCATAGGGAAGAATATAGAGGACGTAGAGCTCGTGAATGTGGCATTGAATGGTATTCACAAGTCATGGGAACCATTTTTCAAGGGATTTTGTTCTAGGGAACATCTCCCATATTGGTAGATACTTTGGATGATTGCATCCAGGAATAGACTTAGGAGGAGTCTAAGAGAAACAAGCAAGGATGTAGTGAAGAGAACTTGGCTCTTATCAGTAAGACAAGGAAAAGGAAAGAGCTCTAGAAAGAAGGGTAACAATGATGGAGGATCATCAAAGATAGGAAAGAATAAGGACTTGAGTAAAATCAATTGTTTCTCATGTCATAAGAATGGACATTATGCATTTGATGTCCAGAGAAGAAGAAGAAGGGTAATGGAAAGAAGCAGAAAACAACATCAGTAGAGACACAACTTGATGAGTTTTCAATGAAGTTCGAGAAGGATTACTAATTGGTTTCTTTTCTTTCTACCAACATAGCTATGAGGAGTGTTTGGTTCTTTGATAGTGGTACATATTTTCATATGAAAAAAGAACAGGAGATATTTATTAGTTTGAAATAGAGCGAATCATATGTTCATGTGGAGCTTGGTGATGATGTCAGACATGGAATGAAGGGAGAGGGAAAAGTTACATTCCAGTTCGAGTTAGCGGGGTTCATTGGATGCCCAGGATGTGCTTTATGTACCAGGTTTGAAGAAGAATTTTCTTTCAGTCTCAACTATGGAGGATAGAGTTTTTTCCGTTACATTTCAGAGAGGGCAGGAACTCATACAACCAAAGAAGCTATCCTAAATAGTGTAGTGGTCCTTGGGGTTAGAGAAGGCACTTTGTACAGGTTGCAAGGAAATCTTGTTTAGGATTTGGTACATGAAAATGAAAACCTATGTGAGTTGTGGCACATGAGGTTGGGACACCTACACTACAAGGAATTAGTTATTCTGAGGGGGATTGTTACAGGTCTTCCAAATTTTAGAATTAATGAGAATTAGAGAGTGTGTAAAGGGTGTGTACTTGGAAAGAATACCAAGGATTATTTTACTAGAAGCAAGAGTAGGTCAAGGGGATATTGGATATTATCCATTCAGATGTGAGTGGGAAAATTTCATCAACATCATTACAGGGATCGTCATACTATGTGACGTTTATTGATAATTTTTCCAGGAAAACCTGTATCTTCTTTATGAATACCAAGGATCAGGCCTTTAGTTGGTTTCAAGAGTTTAGAGCTCGGGTGGAGAACCAAATAGGTAATAATATCAAGGTATTTAGGTTGGATAATGGGGGAGAGTAAACCTCCAATGACTTCAAGGAATTCTGCAAGGAGGTAGGGATCAAGAGGGAGCTAACAGTCTCATACAACCCTCGACAGAATGGGATTGTAGAGAGAAACAATTAGTCCATCATCAGTTCTTCCAGGGATATGATACATGACCAAGAGTTGTCTATGTTCATGTGGGAAGAGGCATGTAACACAATAGTGTATGTGCAGAACCAGAGTCCTCACAAGATATTGGGGAACAAGACCTCGGAGGAGGAATTCTCGAGGGTGAAGCCAAAGATTGGTCATTTGAGGATATTTGGTTTTCCATTTTACATCCATGTGCCTGTGGAGAAGAGGATGAAGATGGAGCCTTTAGGAAATAAGGGTATATTTGTGGGGTACAGTGAGACCTCAAAGGCTTACCAAATCTTCATTCCAGTGTATCAGAAGACAATTGTAAGTAGATATATTAAGTTTGAGGAGAACTTGGCATCTAGGAGTACTCAGGATTCATCAACAGTGACAGAGGACAAGGAGTAATCAGGATTCATCGACAGTGATAGAGGATGAGGAGTAGCAGGCTTTGAAGGATGAGTGACAACCAACAGTTTAGACTTTAGTTGGGGAGTAGGAGTTACCCCCTTCTAGTTCTATCAGGAGACCCTGGTGGATATTACAGACATTGAAGGACGTTGGCGAGGATCCTAGGAGTGTGATTAGAGAGCACAGACCTTCGAAGAAGTTTCTGAACTATATGATGCTTATGAGTAGCATCACATATGTTGATCCTTCTAGTTTTGAGGAAGGAACAGATAAGTAAGTATGGTGAGATTCCATGGTAGAGGAGTACACCTCTATTATGAGGAAAGTTTTTTAGGACATAGTGTTGAGATTGGAGGGGATGTCAGTTGTGAGTTCCATGTGGCTCTACAAGATCAATCATGTTTCATATGGTAACATAAATAAGTTCAAATCGAGATTTGTGGCGATTGGGTTCTCTTAGAAAGAGGGAGTGGAATAAAAGGATACGTTTTCTCCATTCGCCGGGTATTATTCTATTCCAGATGCTATTTATATTTCCTTAGTTATGAGGTGGAGGATACATCATATGGATGTAAAACAACTTTCCTCAATGTGATCATTAAGTAAGAATTATACATAGAGAAACCTTAGGGATTTGAGGTACATGGTGTTACAATCTTAATTTAAACCCTATAGGCTAGAGAGGAATCCATCAGAGGATAAATTCCATAATACATATTTTTACTAAGGATTGAACCCTTTTTTATCCCTTTTTGGCATCCTCATGGAACACCTAGTAGACAACAAGTGAGGCCCTCGCTGGTCACTAATGGATCAACAAGCAAGGCACTATCAAACTTCTAGAATCAAGGAGTTACGAGGTGATAGGAAAGGGATGAGTTCGATCTTCATGTCAATGGCCTAGTAACTCACATCATTCGAGTCTCTAGTGGTCTCTAGAATATCTAGAAGCCTCTGCCAAGCCTTTTCCAAAATCTATATAACAAAGGCAAGTCTTGGGCAAGAGAAAGGAGAAGAATTGAATAGCATTGTTGTTTTCCAACTTCATAGATATCTATCTACCACAGTGAGAAGTCAGTGAATCCTAGCATGGCCACGGAGCTGCAAGGATACACAAGGAGAAAAGAGGTTAAAGCATCTTGCATCAACATTTGAGGTATGTATGTTTTGATGTAATGTTTGTATGATTAATAATATATCAATGGTTTTCCCTTCATATCATTTGTGTTCATTTAACGAATGATAGATTTGATTCATTCCTTTATAAATCTGATTAGAATTAGATTGGATCTAGGATTCTAATCCTTAGTAGAGAAGAAGATAATTTTTTGCTTGTCTTTTTTATACAGGAAGAAGGTTGTGGAGCTTGGCGTTGGAGTTTCAGGACTACAACAACCAGAAAATACGAAGGACTACCTCAAGAAAAGTATGCAAATATTCCCCACTCTTTAGGATGATTATAAATATATGTGTGTGAGTGTATATCTAGGAATATCGTAAGGAATCTAACCCCTTTCTGTCTAGGATTACTAGGCTTAATCCTAGGGATATTTTGTTGTGTATTCAACAAGATCCTTGTGAGACTTTGTCGCATAATAGATTGGTGACTCCACCAGGGATGAATTCCTCTCTAGTTGAGTCTCTTTGCATATCTTTTCCTCTACTTTTTGTGATTTTAATTTGATTTTTATTCCATTCATTCATCCCAGGGCCTAGATCTAGTAGATCTGATAGGTCTAATCTAGATCTGAAAGATCTGCAACATATCCATCTTTTTCAAAAAATAAAATTTTGCAAACCTTCATGGGTTGCATAACCGGTGTCCCATGAGGCCCTCACCAGTTGCATAACACGTGTCATGTGATTTCCTCTCATGCTGACATGCTTGTGTCATGCAAGGACCATTGTAAGTTCCACAAAAAGGGGCTTGTAGGGTGCAAAAAGAGTCAATTTTTTGCAAAATATTTTCTGGGTTTTTTGTTGTGAAGCCTAGGGTCCCTATTCTTGGGGAATAAAAAATTTAGAACTTAGTTTTTCAAGGGATTTTTCATCATTATTTGCATGACATAAAAAATATAAATGAAATTACTTTTTGTGAAGCAYTTTAGGACCTCTTTTCGTAATTTCACTTGTGAACTTTGGGGTCTGAAATTGTGTTTCTGGGTGATTGATTGTTGCATTTGGTTGATTTTCCTTTTTCAATTGGGTTTTACATTGTTAATATCCATTCCTTGTGAGTTTTGGGTTGATATCCCATGTGGACATTGTAGTGTGTCAGGGGTCATCACTACCAATATCACACTACCCTTTGCTGGTTAATTTTTTGGTTTTCCTGTTGCATTTGTCTTTCTTACTTAGATAAGGAATTGTTACATTTCAATTGAAAAAATATCATAAAGACAATATGTGTGTGTGTGTGTGTGTGTGTGTGTGTGTGTGTGTTGCATGTTAGGTTTAATTTTGAAGCATTAGTGTACAAGTTCATTAGAAGAATTGATTGGTTCAAATCTGATTTGTTTGTTGGTTGTGTGGTGTGTGAGGTTTTATTTCTTAAATTTGCAAAGAAAAAGAAAAATATCTCTCCCTCCCATAGCTAGAGTTCATTGAAGTGAGCATTATGCATTAGCATACTTGCATTGCTTGGTTGGGGCAATATTCATCACATCATTAAACTTTCATCCATTACCTTTGGACCTAAACAATAGCCCCTAAAAAATAAGTGCTTAATCTAAAATCAATTAGACATTTTTATTTTGATAGTAAATCAACATTAGATAGGCTTAGGGACTTGGAATAGGATTGGAGAGTAAACTCTCCAAGGCCAAAAAATAAAACCTATAATTCATTAAATAGAATTAAAATCCATTCTTGCAACCATTGTGTTAGGAGCCTCCTCTAACATAGGAGTTGAGCATGAGTTCACATCGGGGCAATAGGGATATTACCCCTCTTTTCTTGTTTTGTTGTTTGTGGTATCGCTTCGATCATTATGTATACATGGGTTTCATCAGTTAACGCTTTCAGAGATTCTGACTTAGTTACCCTACCCTTACATGCACTCAAACCTACGATTGTTCACCTGATCATTGATTGTAAGGTGGTGGCTTTAGTGACCTTTCCTAGGGAGCTACAGAGGTGAATATAGGTGGTATGTGTCTATGGTACTTGGGGAAGACGTTCGTTCA
>SNQJ01S0020181.1:58676-89165 GCA_010110895.2 Picea sitchensis | reverse complement strand
TGATATTTGCATTTTAATTTACATGACAATTAATGTGCCTATGGTGTATGTCATGTGTAGAAAGGAATAATATTAGAACTGTTGAGGACGACAGTTGCCAATAATGAACAACCTCAAGCAGAGGGTGACCATGGAAAGGTTGTGGTCGAAAGGTTGTTGACGGGACTGTGAAAATCCCACTAAAGCATTACTGATAAGGTAGAGAACAGAGAAAGGGTGCCAGCAGCCAAGAACCGATATAAAGATATTCATGCCTGTGTGGCATATGGTATGAAGGGATTTGGTAAGAACCCCTTCCGAAATATTTTATTATTGCATGTTATACCTGAAAATTGAAAGGGCAGTTGTATGCCTTGGATACCCAAGTACGGTATGACTCAGGAAGGAGAACTTGAATGATGGAGGTATGAACCTCTGGTAGTAAACATTGTTTGTAACTCTTGGAAGAATTCATGAACTGATATGTCATGAATGCATGGACAATCAAGGAATGCGTAAAGGCATTCATGTGAAACTTTTGAGTTCATGTGTACTGATTTGGGATCATGATCAACCTATAGCAGGCAGTGTGGTCCTGCTGTAAGAATGAAAGAAAAACGAATAAACCATATGAGCAAGAGGTTGGTTAAATTCCAACACCCCATGGCCAAGAACCAGTCATAAAGTGTGGAGAACTTGAATAACAATGCAAGAGTGCATTGGGTATGAATGTGGCCAGGGATAGTGGCACATTTGTTAAAACCCTTTGAAATGCTGAATTACGTTTTGAAAATATATATATATATATATACATGGAAAATCTAACAATTTGATTGGATGATTGAAGAATGAATTGCAAGAAGTAGAGGGTCATGGATATGGTAGTAAAGTAAGCCCATAGGAAAGACTGATTTCCTGCTAAGCCAAACTGCAAGGAATGGTATTTCCTTTTGAGAAAGTGAATCTGATTGTTAGTATGCACCATTCTGAAATTGTTGTGACGATGTTGTAAAGGTGCAATAAAATGTATGTGCATGAGAACTAACAATTTGGTTAGTTGAGGAGTGATTGCAGGAAGAAGGAGTCTTGGATATGGCAATGCTATAAGCCCATAAGGAAGACCGATTTCCTACTAAGCTAAAATGTTATGGGAAGGAAAGTCCCATGATTATGAATCAGGTTCCTATGCAGAACAAATATGAAAACAAATTGTGGAATAGGAAATATGTAGGTGACAGATTTGGAATAAAATTCTGAAAGTTGGAATTTATAATGATGTCTCACGAATGTTGTATACTTGTGACACAGGTGAGGAGAAAATATTTGTCCAGAAGGAACAGATGAAGGTTGTCAAAGATAAAGATGATAAAAAGAAAAGGGCTACTGCTGAGCCATGAAAACCCCGTGATAAGCCATGATCGCCTGAAAATTATTGTGTTGAGGTAACACAAGCCGAGGTATGCCTCAGCAGAGCAAGTCTGAGGGACGCCTTGATTGTAAGACTCGATAGAGTCTCTAAAATTTTCTTGTGCGAGAAAACCTTGGAAGGGTAAGATGGATCACTCGAGAGACTGTATAACAGTGAAGGGGATGCCTGAGCCTGGGCCTGGAGGGTGAGTGGCCGCAAGGAAGAGGAGATATTAATAATTCTTGTAAACTATTGGGATCATGCACACAGTGGGTAGTTTCCCGTGCGGAAAAACCTTGGAAAGGAAGATAAAATCATGATAGCTCTTGTGAACTATTGAATTGGAATCATGCACCCAATGGGTACATCAAGGAAAGCAATGAGCATGGATAACAAAACTACGATGTGGATACATATCCACAAACTGCACAGATAAGTACTGTGCTAGAATATGAATTTTCCTTCTTAATTTGGAACAACAGTAAGATGTTTTCACACAAAATTGTGATTAATTTGCTTGTTGTCCAAGAATTATTGAAGACAGGTGATGAAGACTAAGATTCTGAAAGAGGACCTGACCGAGGATGAAGGTCAAGACTTCTGAAGTGGCCGAATGAGAAAGGAATCACAGGTGTTTTGAGAAAATAACATCGAGGACGGTATTCCTTTAAGGGGGAGGGAATTGTAACACCCCTATTTTCCCCAATTTGTAATTAATCATAGAATAGGAATTACCATGCTAATGCATGAGGAAAATGTAAATGTATTATTGTTTGAGCTGCCAATAATTGACTGTAGGGGTGAAGCCTTGAAAGTACTGGCCATGATATCACTAGAGTAAGAATGTGAAAACCATGCAAGAGGGTTCATATATCAAATAACCCCAAATATTCATGATAAGGATGACAAACCTCCTTCAAATCCCAAGGAAAGGAAAGCAATCAATGAAGAAAGAATGGTGGTTGAATCACCAACCACCCCCGTGAATGGAAACATGGGCTATCATCCCGAAGTACTACAGGGACCTGCAGACCTGAGTTTCCTTCTGACAGAAGGAACAAGATAGGTCGGTGAAACCATCCAAGGTAAGAGGGACACAGAGGAGAGGAGAAGAAAAAAAAATAGAGATGAGAACGGGAGCTCGCAAGGGAGAGGCGTGAAGCTATCCAGCAGATCATGAACAGAAGGTCATGAGCTTGATGCCGAAGAGCATTTGAGAAACCTCACCGAGGCCACAAATGAGTGAAAAATCTCCGAGTTGCGGAAAACAGGACCTGAACAGAAATTGAAACAGAGAGAGAACCCTCGAGAAGAGTGAGAGTTCCCTGGTGATATCAAGGCTTGGCACGAGGGTGGACAGAGTGATAATATTGAATGCCTCTAAGCCTATGGTCAGGTGGAAGGATGAACACCCACAGTTAGTTGGTTGGCGGCAACCTGTAATAGATAAGTGATTTCTTACTCTATGTAATTTAGCTGTAACTGGGCATGAATTTGGTTATACATTGTATGTTTCAGGAATTGTGCTTGATTTCTGAATGGATATATTGTGTCTCTTTCCTTACTGCTTGGTTGTATAATTAGGCTAGTAAGAGATTATATGGATAGGACATGATTGGTACTCGTAAATACTTGTGCCCTGAGGCGGCTTGAGTTAGAATCACGAACTGTGAGTTCGTCGAACTTAGGCATAGTCTCATGTACACATGCCAACCTTCCTAGTTGTCTAGAGTCCCTTGGAGGATGAATTATGTTAAGCTCAAGAGGAAGAGAAATAGCATCCCTTAGATCAACTATAGAGTGTGGATCTGGACCATTGAAATCCTACATCCAGGCACACAGGATAGCGTGCAAGAGGAGAGGATCTGAATGGATGGTATAGAACCGTCACATCTGGAGTGGGGACCGACAGTCCTTGGATCCGGAGATAGGTGCACGAAAGAAGTCCTAAAATCACTTCAACCATTGGATCGTTAGAGGACAGGTGGCGAACATCCGGAAGCCACCGTGGTTTCGGAACTTAGGCGTATAAGGGTGGTGAAGAACGAGGACTCGCAATCACCAAAATCATGAGGGTTATTCTGGATCATTGGATACAGGGTGACACGTGGCAGAGATCTAACCCATCGGCGTTTCGGCACCCGAGATACCCAAGGGCAAGTTTCCTTGTCTTCGCACGTCACGAAATCCCGACTTGCGAAACCCCGAAATGGTATAGCGTGGTTGGAATTTGGTGTTTCGGCGTTTCAACACCCGGGATACCCAAGGGTAAGTTTCCTTGTACTCGCATGTCCCAAAATCCCGATAGGTGAAACCCCGAAATAAGTCTAACGTGGATAAGTTTGGGTATGTTGGAGTTTCGGCAACCGGGAAACCCAAGGGAAAGTTTCCTTGTCTTTGCACGTCGCGAAATCCTGACTTGCGAAACCCCAAAATGGTATAGCCGGGTTAGAGTTTGGTGTTTCGGCGTTTCGGCTCCCGAGAAGCCTAGGTGTGAGACCTCCTGTCTACGCATATCCTTAAATCCTGACTTGCGAAACCCCGAAATGATAATAGAGTGGATGGGATACGGTGTTTCGACATTTCGGCACCCGGGATATCTAAGGGCCAGTCTCTTGTACACGTGAGTCCCAAAATCCTGACTTGCAAAACCCCGAAATGACAGTGTGTGTCTAGAGTTTGGATGTCAGTGTTTCGACACCCAGGAAACCCAAGGGTTAGTTCCCTTGTACTCGCTGGTCGCGAAGTCCCAACTTGCGAAACCCCTAAATGAGCTTAGTGATGAATACAGGCTTAGGAGTTTCGGCTCCCGGGAATCTAAGTGCGAGACCTTCTGTCTGCGCACATCGCGAAACCCTGAAATAATAATAGCGCGGATAAGTCTTGATGTTTCGGTATTTCGGCACCCGGGATATCTAGAAGCAGGTCCCTGGTACACGCTAGTCCCGAATTCCCAACTTGTGAAATCTCGATATGGCTTAGCGCATGTATATTTGGTTGTCAGTGTTTCGGCACCTGAAAAACCGAAGGTATGAACCCCTCGTCCTCTTCTACCATGAAAACCCAGTACGTGAAACTCTGAAAGGTAGGATGCCAGGTTTTAACCTGAGCCATTGTTAGATATGACAAACCATTGGTCCCTTTCGGATTTCGACACTTCAAGAGACAAGAAAGTAGGGGAACACATGCATCACGATTTCCCAAATCGCAAAAACTGGAAGCACCTCTCTGGTAAGGTCTGTGGTCATAGCCAACGATCACATGTGTAAGGATAAGGGATGGTAAGGTCTGCATCAGGCCCCATAGGAATTCGTGGAATTCTGTTCCTCGGTGAAAAGAAGGAAAAAGCTGAAAAATATTAGTTCCCATAGTGGGTGTGTGACACCAGTATTCATTTGCACCATTTTTTTAACTTGCAACGTTAGATTTACAGGATTTTTCACGGTTAACAAGTGACAATATAGCCCATGACCCTTCATGGTTGACAATATCATCCAAGCTACCTTCATGTATTCTGAAATTCAACGAAAAGTTAGGAGAAGACCCCTCTACACACATCATGACATATCACTTATGGTGTTCATCCAACTCGTTGATGGATGATAGTGTGAGGATGGTTCTTTTCCAGATATCCCTTATCAGAGTTGCCGCCAAATGGTACATTGAGTTAAAAGGTAGTTCCTTTAAGAGATTCAATGATCTAGTAATGGAATTTTTAATGCATCACCAATTTCCCACACGGTACGAGATAGGAATTAAGCTCTTGACTTCACTACATGAAGACAATGCCACTGATATTTCTGATCATATACATGAGTGGCTTTGAAGGCATAGGATGATCAAGATGTAGATCCTAGATAAAATCTTTATGGATTGGTTTACAAATTCCCTCTACCACCCATTTCCCAAGAAGTATTTATGGTTGGGGCGACTACTAAGGAGAAAGCCATTTTGTGTGCCCAACACTTAGACTTGATTTATTCTCAGTCAGGTACTCTATATGAAATTATTCGAAATTATCCTCGGTCATTGATAGATCCAAAGAAGCCAAACCTGGGACCCCATGTCGATGGCATGGTTGGTTTTGTTTCCCATGTGTATGTGCACTAGTTAGCTGACCAAATTGGTCATATGTCAATTACATCACACCCATTGGTTTTTGGCACTATTAATTCTCAAACTGTTGTAGCCCCCTCTCAAACCTTCGAGGTTAATTTGGTGTATTCCACACAAATGAATAATCCTCAACAACCTGGAAGAAAGAAGAAATGAAACAAGAAAAATAATTAAAACAGTGAGAAAGGGACGACATGTACACAGAACACCCAAGAGGGAGACAATAGGGAAGAGAGGAAGAATTGGTTTCCCTGCATGATTTATGGGGATGACCACCCTACTCACTAGTGTCCTCGTAAGGATGAATTCCATATAATATTGGCACAAAAATCCCCCCCCCCCAGCAACTTGTTGTCCTAACACATCATTTCCCCCCTCAACCTCAAAACATGGTTGCCACAAACCCTACCCCTCCACAAGGGGGCATGGCAGATACCCCTCACCATGAGGGGTATTCCTCAAATGCTTCCATTTTCATGTGTGACCAAATTGTCAATTTGCAAATGGGGGACAATAATTACAACATTCTCGAGCCTTCTCACATTGCGATTAAAGAAACATCTTATTCCCATCCTAGTGGCCCTCTTCAAATAAAGAATCCATGTTTTGGTGCAGTGCTTCTCCCCCTGAAGGGTGTTCCTACACAACACATAATCCCAATACTCGAGCTTCCCATAACTACAGTATTGTGGAAGACTTGGCCTAGGAACCTTGTGCAATGTAAATGCCTGAAGTCCTCCAAAGTTTCTCCACGCATCGGAAATCTATCTTGTTGTCAGCCATAGGAGGGTTTGATCCCTTAGATTCAAATTTGTTAACCTTTGAGATAATTTGGGTTACTCATAGTCTCTCCCATCAAGTCACCTTTCAAATCATAGTGTGATCATTATGGAGAAACATCTACCAGATAGTGGTGGACAAAGGAGCATGAAATTGCATCATGTCCATTTCTTGTTGGAAGGCCCTTAACTCTCCTAAGATCGACATGTATGCAACACTATTAAAAGAATTCAATGGAAACATGTTTCATCCTTATGGAATAATCACCGCCTTACCCATCGAGTTAGGTGTAAACACTGCCTCTATGGTGGTAGAGGTTGTCGATGCACCTCTTGAGTACAATTTGTTACTCAGGTGTACTTGTTTCTACGAGATGACTACAGTTTTCTCATAGGTATTTAGTGTCCTAGACTTCCCTCATCAAGGGAAAATAGTGATGATTGATCAACTTGTGCTATGTACCCTAGACCTGGGATCCAATGTGGGGTATAATGTATCCTTTGTCGGTGATACCACACAATATTTCGTTAATGTCGGTGTGGGATTGTTAAAAGATCCTTCAGTGATGGGAATATT
This sequence comes from Picea sitchensis, assembly GCA_010110895.2. Taxonomy (NCBI): domain Eukaryota; kingdom Viridiplantae; phylum Streptophyta; class Pinopsida; order Pinales; family Pinaceae; genus Picea; species Picea sitchensis. Next base: position 82,306 of record SNQJ01S0020181.1, on the reverse strand, counting down.
CCCCCTTCCCCAACATTCTCCCAATTCCATTGTAGCTCCTATCAACATGATTTCATCATTTACTAGCGGATCCCTCAGCTTTGTTAATCCTTTGGTGGTACCTCATTCCAAGGATGTTGAATCATCTGGAGAATCCATGCTGCTCACATGGTTAATATTGTCGATTTGGTGATCCCATCATCATCCAATGATACTGGATAGAAACATCATCCTCATATGGAGTGTGATCAACCTACTCCGCCCATACGACTTGTTGACTCTCTCTCTGTTCACATGATATCCTAGATTTTGAGTTTTCTTTGGAAGAGGCCATCTTGGAAGTCATGGCTTCCATAAAAAAATCCTAGGGATCAGGCGATGCATCAATAATATTCTCATGATTCAGAACTGTTGAGAGTTGACATGATGAGACTTGACCCAAGATTGGGGTTATTTGCTCGAGCATCTAGTGGAACCCCTAGTCTCAACCCTTATCCTCCTCGGTTTTCTTTTTCATAACTTGCCATGGAATTCTTTGTTATGCCTTCCATTGAATATTTGTGTTTTGTACCTCCTTCATGTCTTGATGGATCCCATAAAGGAGCTTCCATAGCTCACGAAACTACTCACAATGAGTGTCTTCGAAGTCTGAAATTTATTTCTATGTGGCATGGCCCCAGCATGATGTTCCATATTATGCTGACAATGGCTCATGAGTTCATCGATTATGAAAAAGATCCTTGGCTTGAGCCTAGCCATGAGCTCTATTTTTCATAAATCATAAAGATGTGTAGTGCCTTGTACATAGGTGTGTGGTGTGAGTGCTTTTGGTTTTCCTTTCTCATATCCAAAAAATCCAAAAATATTTTCTGTTTTGAGATTTCACTATGCATTTTGACCCCAGAATCTAGTTTACATGTGTTGACAGGATTACTGGGACTTTTTTACAAATATGGAAACTTCCATTGAACTTGAGGTACATGTTCTTAAAATGGCATATAGGGATAGGTTTTTCCTTGCATTTTTCACCTTGCATTATTAACCACCCATACTACCAGCATTATTCCTTATGTCTAAACCTGATCGGTTGTGACCCTAGTCACTCCTTTTGCAAATTATAATTGGTTCGGTAGTGCCTACCCTTCATGGGAACCCTAGTTAGCACCTGGATTTCCATCTAGTGCCCATGATTCATTTTCTCATAGGCCTGGGAGCCCTCCTTTAGCCCCATCATGACTTGGAGATTGAGCCTCATTTTCCTCTCTTCGTATATATTTTATCCATATCTCGTGGGGGTTCCCATACATTGTTCTTGTTACTTAATGGTTTCCTATGCATTTTTTTCTTGCATCATGATTTATACCATTGCATTGTTATTTTCTCATATCCTAATTACCGCCATTGCAGTAGCCTTGACCATAAACCTCTTGCATTATTTGGCCTCTGTTTTGCATCCACCCACCCAGGGAGAGAACAACTACTAAGAGTGGACCTCACTTTCCTGTACCATTTTCATTTCTCATTTCCTAGGTCGACTCCATGCGCTTGGAACATAGGAGCATGTTATTAAGCCACTCATTCTCTCCCACCAAGTATACTTTTATCTCTTTTTTGAACTCGTAAAAGGACATGAAAAATGTACCAAGCATACTTGCGTCATTCTTTCACGTTCATTAAACAATGAAGGATACTGAGCAAACTTGTGTCATTCTTTCATGCTCGTTAAACCATGAAGGAGACAAAAAATAAAAATAAAAAGAGTGGGGGTTTTTCACTATTGGTCTAGCATCAGTTGAGTCACCCTTGAACATGGCACATGTTTGAGTCCTCACCATAAAGTTTGGTTTTATCTTGCCTAGGATCCATCCTAGTAATTTGAATTATAGATACTCCTACAACTGGTTACTCTTCTAGTTGTCATGGAGAGTGCTTCAATGCCTCTTGCGTTGTCTCACTATATTCATCTAGCTCTTTTATCTTTCTACCAATTCACCATTGTGTCATTCTATATGTTCAAGGGAATTTTAAGCCTGAGTCGAACATATGTTGTTTTGTTGACTTTTCGAGTCAGACAACCCTGTGTCAGTTGTAATTTGTGATAGTATCTCTTCACATCATCTCTCAGTGTATGTTTCATGTCAATTGATGGGGGATAAATCAAGGCCCTCCTTCGACAGATCTCTTCCTATCGACTTCAACACATTATCTAGGAGAGGGATCTAGAAACTATCTAGTACCTTGGAGCTTGCAGTCATTAGTGGAAGACATCCTTATGATCGACATTGGGTTTTCATCATTGATTCCCAATCGATTGATTATACAAGTGTTAGACATTAGATCCTTTATTCAAACTCACTAGATTGTACTAGGTACCTTGGTGTCAATGTTGGCATAGGGGCAGACCTAGGGTTCAATGCACCAACAAAACCCTAACTACCGGCCCTTTCGGTAACACCCGCAAAGAAGATGAAGTCTCACATGAGGTAGAGGCAAGGGTGGTTGCAAGACTCCAGTGTCTGCAACCTTAGCTGGGACACAGATATGTGATTGTAACACATTAACAAAGAACTTAAGAGTTACAGTTCATTAATATTTAGCCTTAGTTTACAGCGCAACTAAACCCTAACAACAAATCAACACAATATTTATACAGATCCAATAGATTCAAGTACTAAGCATACCAACATAGATCAGATCTAGCATTTATTCACATTATTCAGCACTAAGATACCATATTAGATCCTTCTAAGCATACATCAGTGCACTAAGCATTCAATCACATAGACAAGAGAACAACCATAAAGCACATAGCAACCACAATGCAGGATATACGTGGTTCACCCCCACCCTGGAGCTACGTCCACCAACTCTTCTTCTTTATTTATTTCTTTCAATCTTATACATGCATAGAGACATGATATCTTACTCCACAGAGGATAGGATACCTACGCACCTCACTAGATCCTCCTTCCCTGAATTGCAGCACAAATCCTTCCACGGTCTCTTACAATCACTTTCACTTAGACCTGCAAGTCTCACATGGTATGCACAAAGCAATTACAATTGCCACTTGCACTTAGAAATTAACACTTAGAACTTAGAATCACATACTTGTCCCTCCTTTGATCACATAGATCGAACTACTTCCTACATCACCTAGCTTTCTACTTATACATTACAAAATGGGCCTAAACATGGGTAAACCCATGGGCTGACATCCCCATTCCCGTTACATAAGCCCAAAACCCAAAAATCCCTAAAAACGGGTCGAGATCCCATGATCTCTGCTTCAACTTGCGCTCTATCTTCGACAGCCTATCGAAGTCCCAAAAGTAGGTCAAACATGAACAAGGATTCTCAAAACTTGGTCAAGGGCCAACAGGCCCCCAACACTCACCTGTGACTCGTCCTAAGTCAGTCTGGTCTGGGTAGCTATGCTTCAAAATCCTTGAGCTTGACTCGAGATGCTTCGACCTGTTGTTGCACCAGGGCCTCCTGCTTGATGAACTCTTGGATGATTGCTTCATTGAAAGGTCCCTCTAAACGTTGTTCGACTGCAACGACTACTTGTTCCAAATCTATGCCTCGGCCTTCAATCTCCTCAAATAGTTGGCAAGCTTCGTCCTGGACTAGCTGGATCCTTTGAGTCACTTCCATGACTTTTCTCTAAATGGTGTGGACTTTCTGTTAAGAAGTGCGCTATTCTTGGGATCACTTCATCCTTTCAACTATTGATAGGAGCTTCAACTGCACCTATATTGTTTCTTCTTGTTGCTTTGCCTCCTGGAGTTGTGACTCCAGTACCTTCAACTCAGTATCTTCAGTGATTCACTCATAATTATGTGCGTTGCGAGCACTTATCTGTTTTCATTCCAGAGAGAATGCTCTAATCCTCTTGAATGCACTCTGGGCAGTGGCTTCTCTTTGATATCGCACGTCCTGCGAGGTACTTGGCATTATTCTTAGCTCGAGGTCTGCGATTCTCTATTGAAGTTGTTGGATAGCTTCCGCAAGCTTCTCTAATTGATGTTCCACTGGGTCTTCCTCTTTTTGGTCTAAGCCTATCACAGAGTGAAGTGCTCTGCTAACTGCTTCTTTTACTCCCACCTACTCTGCGAGCAACTGCTCTATTTCTTGTTGGATTTGTGCTTTGTCTTCTTCAAACTTAGTTTGGAGGGAATCCTTCTCTTGTTGCGCAACTCAGCGTTGCTCTATGACTACTTTTTGTACTTTATTTAGGGCCTCTGTGGCATGTTTGTTTTCTTCCTGTGTGCGACGAAGGCGAGCTTCGATCGCATCAGCTAGTCTGCGGAGTTGGGCAGGCTCATCTCCCAACTTAGGTGCTTCTGATGGTGGGGGCGTAGTGGATACTGCGTGGATGGATTGAAGAGAATGTTGTACCCCTATGAATTCAACCTCGATTATATCATACATCTCCTCCTACTTGGATTCATGTTTCCGCAAGATGTCCTGTGAAGCATATTCTACAGTTGCGATGATAAAGTCGAAGTCATCCACAGTGAGCACAATCTGCATCTTAGTCAAGGTGGCTCTAGATTTATTTATGGAAGTGGGTTTCATGGGAGAAACCTTCCTTTTATTCAAGGGATAAGCCTCATTAGCAGGGTTTCTAGGYGGTGTTACTTCTCCTTGCTTATGTTGGTCCTCTTTTCCATTTGTCTCTTCTACTTTGTCATCACCTCGTCGCCCAGGTGATACTGAAGAAGTTCCTTCCAATGCGTTGCTCAAGTTTTGGACCTCTTCTATATTCTTCCTTCTTCTTAGTCCAGGAATATCCTTTGCTTCATGAGTGGTCTCAAGGATACCGATTAGTTCAGGGTCTGACATTTTTGCAAAGTCTGCAGGGATGAGGAGTTTTGTAGACCAGTCCTTGGTGATCTCTTCAAGGTCCTCCTCTGTGAGCTTGTAGTACGATTGAAGATCTTCTTTGTGCTCATCTGCATGTGCAGTGATATAAATGAAGTGTTGATCTACGTGGAACTTCATGAGGGGTCAAAACTGATGTACGGTTTTCGACGTCATGCGAGGGACAACGTCGATAGACCTCTTTAGTTGGAGATAATAGGTATGAAAGACCATGTTCGACTTCCACTGTTTTATCTTATCACTCAAGTACCAAAGCATGGTGAACTTCACAGCGAGCATCTCAATGTCCGAGAAGGTTGCACCTTCTAGCATTTCCCAAGCGGTAAATGCGGTGAGGATCAAGAGCCAGCTAAAGTGGAACTCATATCCCTTATCCTGAGCTTCGCGATAGTCTAACTCCAGCTAGTTGACCAAGTACTTCACTCAGTTCATCTGGAGTCCTTCTACACATTTCCTGGCTAAGTCAATAATGAATCCTATGACTTGTGTAGGTTGATTCTTCCTCACTAGATTTCCTACGATCAACTGTCAGGCCAGGTGCACTACGCCATTCTAGATGGAAGCTACATTGTAGCCTCATGTTCCCTTTTCTACATTGTTGTAAGTGTCCTTAAATCTCTGTGTGTTGGCACAGGGGTAGACCCAGGGTTCAATGCTACGATAGCGCACCAACAAAACCCTAACTACTGGCCCTTTCAGCAACACCTGTGAAGCAGATGAAGTCTCACCCGAGGTAGAGGCAGGGCTAATTGCAGGACTCAAGTTTCTACAACCTTAGCTGGGACATAGATCTGTTATTATATCGCTTACAGAGAACTTGGCATCGATTATTCATCAATATTCAACCCTTATTATATATGAAATGGTGGTCCGCATTGAACTTCATCAAAGGTCGAAACCTGTGTAAAGTATTTGGGGTCATGCGAGGCTCAGATTGGATGGCGAGCTTCAACTAGGTGTAGTAGGTATGGAAGATGACATTGGATTGCCATTGCGTGTTCACATCATTTGAGTACCATAGTGTACTGAACTTCGCGGGTAGTGGTTCAAAGGGGTCGATGTCTGGGAAGGTTGCACCTTCTGATAACTCCCATGCAAATAAATCTATAAGTATCAAGAGCCAACTAAAATGGAATTCATGCCCCTGATCTTGGTCATCTCTGCAGTCAATCTCTAGTTGATTCACCAGGTACTTTGCCTAGTTCATCTATAGTCCCTCTGTGCACTTCCCTGCGAGGTCGACTACAAAGCCGGATACTTGCGTGGGTCGATTCTTGCATACCAACTTCCCTGTAATCAGTTGACAGGTGAGGCGCACTGCGCCACTTTCAATAGAATCCACCTTGTAGCCTCGCACGCCTTTCTCAACATCGGCATAAGATTATTTGATCTTTTGAGCAAGAGCGTGATATGCAGTCTTTCCAGGATAGTAATCATGGGAATCCCGACAACAGAACCATTTGTTGGCATAGGGGCAGACCCAGGGTTCAACGCTACGATAGCGCACCAACAAAAACCTAATTACCGGCCCTTTTAGCAACACTTGTGAAGCAGATGAAGTCTCACTCGAGGTAGAGGCAGGTGTGGTTACAGGACTCAAGTGTCTGCAACCTAAGATAGGACATAGATCTGTGATTATATCACTTACAGAGAACTTGGTATCGATCATTCATCAATATTCAGCCCTTATTATACTTCGCAAATAGCATAGAGCTTCATAGAATTCACTTATATCTAAGGTAATTTAGCACTTAACAACAATAAAATAGATCAAATACAGTAAATCAGCACTAAGCATCTTCATATATATCAGATCTACTATCCATACACATCTAATGAAGCACAAAGCATAAGTAGATCTATCTAAATATATCAAAGCACTTAGCCAAAGTAGAGGTAAACACATCAAGTCAAAGCACAGAGAATAACACACAGATTTATGTGGTTCACCCCCACCCTGGGGCTACGTCCACCAACTCTTCTTCTTTATTATCTTCGGTCAATCCGGTTACAACACAAAGCTATCAAAATCCTACTCCGCATAGGACAGGAGATCTGCGCGCACCTCGCCAAATCCTCCTTCCTCGCGTAGATCTAGCACAGAGCCTCCTTACAATCTATGCACTCAGCACTTACAACACTTGCACTCAGCTCTGCAAGTCAATCACATAGATAAATTCTAGCACTAAGCCCTTGGCTAATCTTCTCTCCTACTTACATCGCCTAGATATATATTTATACATTACAAAAGTGGGCCTAAGCATGGGTAAACCCACGGGCCAACATCCCTTTCCCATTACATATTCCCAAAAACCCAAAAAGGACCCAAAAAGGGGGTCTAGCTTCTGCAATCTCCGCTTCGCTTTGTGCTTCATCTTCGACAGGCTGTCGAAGCCCCAAAAATGGTCAAATATAACCAAGTGTTCCTCAAAACTTGGTCAAGGGCCAACACTGTGCCAGGGCGCGGTTGGAAGCCTTCCCTGAGTAGACGTCTTGTGATTCAGGGCCTTGCATGCTCAATCTGGTGATCCTATCGATCAACATCGGATCAATTATGATGCGTCTATCTAGCCATAGGTAGATGCCATGGTAACATGAGAGAAGGAGCTTAACACATGCGTTAATCTCTTGGTGCCTTCCAAAGTGTAGGATCTTCATCACATTCAAGAGGGTGGACTGCGCGAGGTTCATAGTCCATGGTTGGGGGATTATTTTCGAGTTCTTTTCCTTCGTCCTGGTCAGATACTTGTAAGGAGAAAGCATGCTATAATTCTTGCGGTCACCTAGGTTGAAGTTTGAACTTCAATGCCGTGATCTTATATTGTTGTGTTCTGAATGCATGTATCCCCTTCGGGAGGTACACAGTAACCATGGTGTAATCAAAGTCCCTCGGGACATTGTCACGACTCACCATGTCAGACAAAGGCAGGATGTAGTCAGGTAATATGGTCGGGATTAACTTCACGTTTGCAAGATCATCTATGTGTTTGGTTCTCTTCTCTGCTACTAGTCGGGATGGTCTGAATTCATGAGCAGTCGACGGAGAGGCTTGCACTTCTCGCGTCGATGAAGCTTGAAATTTTGTGGAAATCACTCTCTTGGCCATTAGATCAATTATCACTTCCTCAAAATACTTCTCCACATCGTTGAGCTCGTCTGAAATGCATGCTCTCGATCGGAAAACTCGGGTGGATGGATGAGTGATCAAATAAATAGACTCGGTGTCAATCTTACTAAGCACAGTGCGGTAGCAATGGGTTCTCTTATTATCTCTGATACAATTCGCAAAAGTGTTCTCGATGCAACAGTCGACGGACTAAGTAGACACGATGTAACGGATCTCTCCAACGGATAAGAAGTTTTCCATAAATGAAATTATGTCTGTTGCGTTGCGTTCCCAACAGTCCGATGGTGAGATTTTTGGTCATAACTGATGTTCTAACCATTCTGGAATGTCGGTCCAATGGTTATAATGTTTCCAACGGTCCTATCCCTTCATCATGGTGAAGTGCCATGGGGCATTTTTCTGATATCCCAACGAAGTTCCAATTTTGCAAACCTTCCTTCCGCGAAGTTCCCTCTGGGCCCTTCTGTAAATTTTCGATCTTTGCTATCTTCTTACTAAGTTTTCTAGCCTTCTTCCCAGTGATTTTCGTCTCGATATTCCTCTTTCCATTCTGATTAGAGAGTAATATTGCTTCGCATTGTTTGGATTCTTTCATAGGATTAGAGAGTAATATTGCTTCTCTATCTAGGGTAGGTTCTCTACTCATCTCTGAATATTCTTGTGTCATTTTAACTTTGTGATCCAAGTTTCTGGTTCTCAGTAGCTTTGATCTGTTCTCCTATTCTACAATCAATTGTGTTATCCTCCTAGTCATGAAATCTTTTAATTCTTTCGTTTTCTGTTCTAGGGCCTCCTCTTCTTTTCTTCTGGTCTGATCTTTCTCAATCCAGGTTTTTCCTAATAACATAGTAAATGGAGCATTGTTCTCAATGAATCTAACAGTCTCAAAATCTTCCTCTATCAAAGCTCCATGAGCACTCATAGATACCTGGGTGAGTCTTCCACATAGGGTTATCAACTTTCCCATGAATAGTCCTATTCCTCCCAATGAAGGAATCGTATCAGGATTTCCTAAAGCTTCCCAAGTTATTTCTGTCATAATATTTACCTTTGTTTCCTCATCCAGAACACAGTCTATGTCGAAGTCTCCTATTCTTTCTTCTATGCATTATTTTTCTTTGAATATCTCTGATAAGTTGATATCTCTGTGATCATTTAGGGTTTCTTTCATTTGCAGTAGTACAGTCTCTAATTCTATATGGGGTTCTGCCATGGTATCAGTTTCGTGACCTTCCTTAAGGTTTTCTTGTCTCATATTCATTCTGTCAAGCTTAGAAATCATTCTAGAGCAATCTAAAACTTCATGGTCCATAGCTTTACAACAAAGACAACTAGGTCTTCTTCCAGGGCATTCCTTAGCAAGATGTCCCAGTCTTATGCAACTGTAACAAAGGGTTAATCCTCTTTTTTTCTTAAACGATCCCCAACCTTTCTTGTACTTTTCACTAGGATCATAGTAGCTAACCTGCATAAAATTATTTATGGGATCCTGCATCCATTTGTTAGTCCAAACATTCTTTCTATGCATAGGAATAACATATCTTTCATTATTTCTATCATATCTATTCATATCAAACCTTTTCTCTTCTAGTTGTGCCCTAGTTTTTAGACTAGGATAACATTTATCAAACATGCCTAGATCCATACTCTTGAAACAAAAATTTCCACTAATCTTTCTTTCAATAGAGCACAAAGCTTCCAAAACTAAAACTTTTCACTATTCTACCTTTAAATCTTCCAAATCTAAAACTTTTCACTATTCTTACCTTTATCAGAGCACAAAGCTTCAAGATCTTACCTCTTTTCTTTGGATCTGACTTATCTTCTTAGCATAGATATTTTACAGGTCAAGTAGAATATTGTGCACTAAGGAAACAGATATACGCACAAATCTTTTTTTCTTTCCTTCAGTTCCCAACAATCACAGTTTCAAGTCCGATATTGCGCACTTCAGCAACAGATCTACACACAGGGCCTCTCTCTTTTTCTTTACCTCAATTCCCAGCAATCACAGTTTCAGGTCTCGGCACTGTGCACTTCAGTTCCCGGCAATGGAACCATTTTTTTGCATAGAGGCAGACACAGGGTTCAACGCTAAAACAATGCAACAACAAAACCCTAACTATCGGCCCTTTCGGCAACACCTGTGAAGCAGATGAAGTCTCACCCAAGGTAGAGGCAAGGGTGGTTGCAGGAATCTAGTGTCTGCAACCTTAGCTGGGACACAGATATGTGATTGTAACACCTTAACAAAGCACTTAGCATTTACAGTTCATTAATATGAAACCTTAGTTAATAAAGCACTTAGCAGATACAGATCCAATAGATTCAAGTACTAAGCATACCAACATAGATTAGATCTAGCATTTATTCACATTATTCAGCACTAAGATATCATATTAGATCCTTCTAATCATACATCAGTGCACTAAGCATTCAATCACATAGACAAAAGAACAACCATAAGCACATAGAAACCACAACGCAAGATATATGTGGTTCACCCCCACCCTGGGGCTACGTCCACCAAATCTTGTTCTTTATTTCTTTCTATCAATCTTCTACATGCACAGAGCCATGATATCTTACTCCGCAGAGGATAGGAGACTTGTGMACCTCGCTAGATCCTCCTTCCCTGAATTRCAGCACAAATCCTTCCATAGTCTCTTACAATCACTTGCACTTAGCCTTGCAAGTCTCACACAGTATGCACAAAGAAATTACAGTTACCACTTGCACTTGGCAATTAACACTTAGCACTTAGAATCACATACTTGTCCCTCCTTCTATCACATAGATCAAACTACTTCCTACATCGCCTAGATTTCTATTTATACATTACAAAATGGGCCTAAACATGGGTAAACCCATGGGCCGACATCCCCATTCCCGTTACATAAGCCCAAAACCCAAAAATCCCTAACCATCTTCGACAGCCTGTCGAAGTCCCAAAAGTAGGTCAAACATGACCAAGGATTCTCATAACTTGGTCAAGGGTCAACAATCAATCTTCATTATCGATGGGTCCCCTTGCATCTGTTAATGGTATACATCGATGACTGGTAATCAGATGGTTTCTACCATGCTTGACATCAGCTCTTACATTTGCATGTTTTAGATTCATACCATCGAGGTTTGGGACAAATGCATTGGGTTGGTTCCATATCCTTCTTTCATAGCATCCCCTCCCAAGTTGTGATGGAGTATATCACTTGTATAAGAGTACTTTGAAGACTTTGGGGGAACTCTCCTCGGTACTTGTTGTCTTCATGATATCTATATGTTGTGACATATATCCACATTGTATTTGTTGGTGGCTATGATTGATTTCATGACATAGATCCACATTGTAATGTCTCATGGCTACGGTCTTATTGATGACATGGATCCACTGTGTATTCTTTCGTGGCCATGGTCTAGCATTTCATATCATGGATCCACAGTGTATTATTTGGTGGACATGCTCATTCAAAGTTTGAGTATGTCTACCTAACAGATTGGTCTATATATTCTCTCATCCTTATTGTTTGATTGCATGACTTATTTGGTTTTCGAACCTCCTTTGCTCTCTCCTTGTGCTACCTCACATGGAAATTATTGTAATGCATTTCGGTCATCCACTCTTTTCCCGACCTCACACATTAGGGGGAATTTTTTATAGCCTTAATTTCCACCATATAGGCTAGAGAGGAATCCATCAGAGGATAAATTCCAGAATACATATTTTTCTTAAGGATTGAACCCTTTTTGAGCCCTTTTTGTCATCCTCGCGAGACACCAAGTAGACAACAAGCGAGGCCCTCGTTGGTCACTAGTGGCTCAACAAGCAAGGAATTGTCAAAATTATAGAATCGGGGAGTTAAAAGGTGATAGGTGAGGGATGAGTTGGATCTTCATGTCAACGGGCTAGGAACTCACGTCATTCAAGTATCTAGTGGTCTCTAGAATATCTAGAAGCCTCTCCCAAGCCTTCTCCAAAAACTATATAAAAAAGGAAAATCTTGGGAAAGAGAAAGGAGGAGAATTGAATAGCATCGTTATGTTGTCCAAAAATAGAGGTATCTATCTACTACATCCAGAAGTCAGTGAATCCTATCCTTATCACGGAGCTGCAAGGAGAGGCAAGGAGCAAGGAGGTTAAAGGATCTTGCATCAACATTTGATGTATGCATGTTTTGATGTAATGTTATATGATTAATAATAGATTAATGGTTTTCCATTCATATCATTTGTGTTCATTTAACGAATGATAGATCTGATTCATTCCTTTATAGATCTTATTATAATTATATTAGATCTAGGATTATAATCCTTAGTAGAGAAGAAGAGAAGGTTTTTCTTGTCTTTTGTATACAGGAAGAAGGTTTTGGAGCTTCGAGCTGGAGTTTCATGACTGCAACAACCAGGAAATACAAAGGACCATGTCAAGAAAGGTATGCAAATATTCCCCACTCTCTAGGATGCTTGTGAATCTATGTGTGTGAGTCTAGATCTAGGAAGATCATAAGGAATCTACCCCCTTTTTGTCTTGGATTACTAGGCTTAATCCTAGGGATATTTTGTTGTGTAATTAGGAATATCCTTATGAGACTTTTCCCCATAACACATAGGAGGGATCCTCATGTGTGTAGGCATAATAAATCCTTGCATAGACTCAAACAAGCACCCAGAGCATGGTATTCCAGGATCGATGGATACTTGCAGAGTATGGGATTTACCAAGAGTGAGGCGGATCCTAACTTGTACTTCACACTTGTTGGGTCGGATCCATTCATCTTGGTTCTGTACGTTGATGATTTATTTCTCACAGGTACAGAGGAGCTTATTGCAAGGTGAAAATAAAATTTAGTGAGTGAGTTCGAGATGAAGGAAATTGGCTTGATGCATTATTTCTTGGGGTTAGAGGTATGGTTGGTATCAGGAGAGATCTTCCTTAGAGGAGATTGCAATTGATATCTTGAGGAGATTCAAGATGGAGGACTGTAAGATGATGGCTACACCTATGATTACTAATATGAAGAATGTGATCACTTATTCAGATTTGGTGGATCCCATGATATACAAGTAGTTGATAGGGTCCTTGATGTATTTGGTCAACACCAAGCCAGATATTTTTTGTTGTTGTGAACACCTTGAGTCAGTTCATGGTGGAGCAGAGGTAGGTGCATTGGATTGCAGTGAAACATGTGCTCAGGTACTTGAGAGGTACAATGGAGTATGGATTGAGTTATCTTGGAGCATATGGAGTGGAGTGGCAGGGATATACAGACTTAGATTAGGAAGGTAGTGCAATAGACAGAAAGAGAACCTTGAGGTGTTGCTTCAACTTAAGATCAATAGTGATTACTTGGTTCAGCAAGAAGTAGAATTTTGCAACACTCAATTCAATAGAGGAAAATTATATGGAAACAAGTATGGCTAGCTGTGAAGCCATTTGGATTCGCAAGTTGCTTACAGGTTTATTTGATCAGGAGTTGGAGCCTACGATGATATATTGTGATAATCATAATTGTATCAAACTCTCGATGAATCCAGTATTCCATGACAAGTCCAAGAATATTTAGATCAGATACCACTTCATTCAATATAGGATCCAGAAGGGAGAAGTGAAGCTTCAATATATTTCCATAGATGATAAGGTTGCATATATTTTGGCCAAACCCTTGGCGAAAGAGAAGTTTGTATTCTTCAGAGATAGACTTGGAGTGGTGCAGAATACCTTCCTCGTTAAGAGGGAGTGTTGATGCTAGTGGTAGCATCGGACAAGTATTTTCGCACATGTCTATGTGTTTAGACATGTGGAAATTGTCCAAATCCTTCTATCCTTGAATTTAATTTAATTAAAGGAATTATTAAAGTAATTTGTTTTTATTGATTAATTATGTAATAAGTTAAATAAGTTATTTAAGGAAAGTGCTAAAAGTAATTTGCATGTTTCTAAATCTCAAGTGAGTGTGAGAAGTAATCACATCCATCAATCACTTTGGAGATTAGAAATAGATTATAACTCATAATTATAAAAGCAAGGTTAGGGTGAAGGTGGAAGACACTTGACACTTTTTACTTGACAAGTGTTGAGGGAGTCAACGCAAAGTATTGGGTCACGAAGGAATGTGATTCAATATATTGGATAGGTGGAGAAATACTTCCATCTAGAGATTGGGTCAAGGATAAGAGAGAACAAAATATCACATAGGAGGGTTTCAGTTTGTGAAAGCCACAGGAGAGTGTCGCGATGTACGTATCTTGTCATACAATTGCATACATACGCAGGCTTGTTGAAGAAAAGTCACATACACCTTGAAAAGCATGCAGTTTTGGTTCATACAACAAGTCAGGCTTTGTTAGGTTTGTCTACAATTGTATTTCTCTCAGTAGACCATTATCCCTGTTATGGGAGCCTTTATTTTAGCATAATAAAATCATTCTCAGCATTGGTTTTCCCTCCAAGGTTTTTCTAGGGGTATCTACCCAAAAATATTGGTGTTTATATGTGCTTGATTTGGTTTCCTAGTTTATGCTTTTGCTATATGTTTAGTTGATTACTCAGTTATGGTTTTAGTAGATAAAGTGATTTTATTTTGAGCTAATTGTTGGGTGTTGGGTTGAAGTGGAAAAATAAACACTTCAAGGTTTTGGGAATTGACCATTCCATCATATATTTAGTTTTTTTAGGGTCCAATTTAATGCCTTCATGACATACAATATGACCCAAATATTTCACTTCCTAAATACCAAAGGCACACTTGAAAGGATTTGCATATAGTTGTTTATCATTCAATAGTTTAAAGACCATTTCAACATGGTGTACATGCTCTTCCCAAGATTTGTTGTAGATTAGTATAATATCAAAAAGTACTAACACAAATTTTTTGAGGAAGGGTTTGAAAATATAATTCAGAAATATTTGAAATGTGGAAGGTGTAACACCCTGTTTTTCCGCCAAGACTGTAATTATGCACAAACTTCATATATTAATTATATGAGGCATGTAATTTTGTTTTGAATTCGTAGAAACCCAAAACCGCTAACTGAGAGAGAGAGAGAGAGAGAGAGAGAGAACATCCTTGATAGTACGTGCCATGATACACCAGAGGAAATTGATGAGGCTTAAGGACTGATTGAACGATTGAGTGAAGTGGAGCTGAGATATATGAGTGAAGAAAATAGAAAGCTTGCACAGAAAGCTAAAATATACTTGAAAACTTAAAAACTACACCTACTAGCTTACCAGACTTACCTTAAAACCACGTGACCATTAAAAGAAGTTGTAGATGTGGTTGGGTAAGTTAATTATTGTTGGTAGTTTACCTTTGCAGAGATAAAATTCCAATTAAACAACTAACAGGGGGACACCATGAAACTGCCCCTTCAGACTGTAAATGGAAGACTGCATGTTACGTCTGCGGGGAGTCTCAGAAATCCCAAGGGGGGAAGAGAAGAAGATGGGAGGAGGAAAACAAGAGAAAACAGGAAGAAGAGAGATGAGCAGAAGAGAACATAGGAGACACGGGGAACACACTACAATGGAACAAAACACACCGAACACAGAGAATAATTAGAGATGAGAAAGACAGAATGGGTTGCGGAGGTTTGGATGCACTGATTGATGAAAAATAAGGAAAAAGAAGAGCATTATGGAAGAAAATAGGAATCTTTTCTGAGTGGTTGATGATAACCCTGAATAGAGAAGACTCAGATTCCCGAACTGGAGCATTAATGGGTTGCATCTTGGTGCTTATTGGATAGAAACTGGAACCAATAAGGGGAGGTTGATGAGGGATTGTTGAGTAGAGAAGGGAATCCCTTATGTAGAGTAAATCCATATGAGAAACCACTTGATAAACATGTGGAGACCCGAAGCTCAGTGGGAGGTGGAAAATTTTGTTGTTTCAGAAGAGGAAGGAGAGTAACCTTCCTGGATCATCATAAACTTGGAACCCTACTGAGTCAGTTTCATTGGTGGTATCATGGCTTGGAATGAGGGTGGTGTGTTGTAGGAAGTTACTCTGCAGCAAGGCCTAAGGTTGGGAGGAAAATCATCCTCTTTTGATCAGTCGGGTTTGGAAATTTCCTTACCAGATAAGTGTTCATCTTCTTACTAATGAAATATTTGTATGCATGTGTAAATGTCTGACCTTAAGAGAAATTCAATCATTTAAAATCCATGGTTTGAATGCATGAAATTTGGAATATGTGTGATGTTTATTCCTGCACTCATAGGCGTGAAAATGGTTTAGTCTAGATTTTTGCATACTTTAATATTTTGTGTCTCTAGATGGAAGACCCGTAAATCATGCAAGAGTTCCCTTGAAGTTTCAATACCATGCAATGGCCTTAGAGTGGTTTTGAACTCTTGATAACCAAGATTGAAGTCCTGTAAAAACTCAAGAAATGGCTAAGTCCTCTAAGCGTATTTTTATATCTCTGTAAAATCATGCATTAACCTAAGGAGAGACAGCAGTCGTCGATATGGTCGATCAAAAGAACTCATCCCTTCATCGGCGAAGGCATGTCGTCGTGAACGACCGAGTGCATGAGTGGTGTGATTCTGACAATGTTGATAGTCAGTGAAAGAAGGATAGTCGTAGATATGATTAAAATATAGAGGATAAACCTGATCCATATATATCTGATGCATCATTGTCAGAGGTAAATGTGGGTGAATCGGGAGGAGGATCGAACACCGACGAAACAGGAAATTTGACAACGCGATGAGGATCGTCGATATTCCAATGAGTGAGAGAATATTATTCRTTGATCTTCCATGATACTTGTTCACATGAGGAATGAGGATGATGATGTCATGATGGATGTGGCATGCCAACAAGGCATCCAGAGAATCCTTAGGACGACAGGTGTCAACTGTTGGTTGGTTGATGAGAGTCCATAGAGGGAAGATGATGATAAGCATTGATATTGTTGGAGATTTGACGAAGTGATCTAGACCGTTGGATCCATATGAGTCATCGTCAAAAGTGTGGAGATTGGTAAGGGAACTTTCATCCAAGAAATGTCAACAACAATGGAGTGATCGTCGAAGATGATGGGAGTCAAGGTTAATGAAGATCGTTGATCGACGAAGGGAGGAGGTGGAATCTCCACAGTATATCCCAGATATCACATTCGCACACCATGTAAACCATTTGGATCTGGCAGTTAACTCCGACACCAAAAAAAATAGTCGATGTGTCTAGAACTGTTGAGATCAAGGGTTGTGAGCCGTAGGATTTGGGAACATTGAACTTTGATGTATTTTTGTTAGGAGTTTTGGGATAGTGAGAGCGAACCAAAGGATAAAAAGATAATATTATGATGAAAATGGGCCAAATGATCGGCCCTGTGGAACAATCGCATAGATGGCAAGCTACCAGGTCAGGTGGCTCGAGTGACAAGGTGCCACATGGATGCCACATGGAAATGAGATGGATTTTGTCTGTGGAATCCCAGGAAACTTTAGGAAGCCATAAATTTTGATCGAGAGTTCATATTTGAGCATGGTTACAGTCGTTGGAAAGCTCTTGATGAGTATAATATGTTGGTACACTCGAGTAGAGGTTTTGAGATAGTCGTGGAAAGTGAGAATTTTAATGCCCCGTCCCTTAAAAGGATACTTAGGGATTTAGGTGTGTTACAAAAGGTACACTAGTAAGGCCAAACAACATCACCAAAAACTCATAATGACCTTCATGTGTTCTAAATTATGTTTTTGGGATGTCTTCTTGCCTCATGATGATGATGATGATATCCAGAATGGAGATCCAACATGGTAAATAAAATTACTCCCTGCAATTCATCAATGACAAGGATATGAAACTTATATTTAACGGTCATCTTGTTGATCTCTCTGTAATATAGACATATATACCATGAACCTTCCTTTTGTAAACCATCACCACTAGTAACACTTTGGCTAGGTTGAATGATGCCAATGTCTAACATTTCTTGAACCATACTCTCAATTTCACTCTTTTGTGCATATGAGTACCTTTAAGGTATAATGTTAGGTGGTATACTTCTCTATTGAAAATTAATAGCATGTTCATGATTGATCTCGAGAAGGTGGAATACCCTTAGGCATATCTCCAAATACATTGGAATGATTGTCGATAAATTCTTGGGGATCGACGAGAATAGAGGGTTTATATGTTTGAACATCTAGCGAGCATAATTATGAAATTACACCATGGTGTCCTTTTTCTAGCAATTTTTTCATGTTGTTAGAGCTTCTCATGTTAGAAGGTTTCCCTTAGATACCTCTAAGTTCAATATCATTTCCTTCAAAATAAAATCTCATGAAAATTCCTTGGAAATTAAGAGTCATTGTTCCCAATGATTGTAACCATTGAATCCCTAATATAGCATAAACACCACCCATTTGTATTGTAATCATTGTACTATCCAATAAATACTCTCCCATGGTGATATTAATATTATGGAACTTCCCTAAACAATTTTCGGTACCTAAATTTGCAATCATTACTTGAAACTCTAGTGTTGTATATATAAATAAATTGATAATTTTGGATAATTTGCAATTAATGAAGTTATGTGTGCTGCTAGAATCAATCAATGCCATTACCTTTTTATTTTTTATATACCTTCTATATTAAAATTTTGTGGAGTGTTGATGATATCCAATGCATGATAAGATATGGTTGGATTAGTCTCTTCTAGTTATAGCTCTTGCGATGGTTCGATCTCTTGATATTTTTCATCTTCACAACCTATGTAGAATAATTTATTCTCATTGCACTTATGCCCCTTATTGTACTTGTTGTCTATATTGAAACATAATCCCTTTTCTCTCCTTTCATACATTTGTTAAGGTGTCAACCTTGTGGGTTCAGTGAGGTTAGTGGGAGAGGGAACATGGTGCTCTCTATAGTTGTTATTGGCCACCCTTCTAGTAGCCATATTTTTAATTTCAACTTTCCTTGCCACACTAAAAACATGCTCTAGGGATTTAGGTCCCAAGAGATGTTCCTTATGTTGAATTCTCTCCTTTGAAATTCCCATAAGGATATCTCACAAATTATCCTTTAGAATGTTCTTTACTCTAAGAGACAACTTTTGAAATTGTTGAATGTGCTCTGTAATTTGACCTCTTTGTCAAATATTTATCAATTGATTAAAGAATCTATTGCTTTTAATATATCCCCATAAAGTGTTATCAATTCATCCATAAAAATGGACCAAGAGACAATAGAATTTTTTTTTCATTCACAAATCCATTTGTACCATACAAATTGATCAGGTTCTAAATACAAGAATGCAATAGTTACCTTTTACAAAGTTGGCACTTGGTGTAGATCAAAGAATCGCCCCATCTAAAATATCCATGTTATAGGATCTTTACCATCAAATTTCCTTATATCAATCTTAGGAATTAAGTAGTTCCTTGGTTTCGAGTTGAACCCCCAATGATGTATATATTAGAGTGAAGAATGGTCATGATTATGGGACTCAATTTTCATATTCTTCAAATATGTTAAAATCTTCCCCATATGTTAATGGGGTTCAACAATTGTTTTCTCACTATTTTCATGATTTCCTTGGGTCACAATATCAATTTAAGGGAACCTATCATATAGGGTATGTAAGAGCATGGATTACATGGAATTTTTTAATCATTCAATATTTTGATCCACCAACTTTTCAGTTTTATGTTCAACTTCCATATTTTGATCCATCCCCTTTTCCATCTTTTGATCCATCAACATTTCCATTTTATATTCAATTTTCCTTTTAAGGATTCCCTATGAATTTTCCCAATCAATATTTTTCAACACATTATCACCCATGTCATTAAAGTGGTTCCTCAATTAGGATACTTGGTTCCCTAACTCTTCACATTCTTCAAGAGTCATGGATGGGTTCTCTAGAGGTTTAGTAGGTGTAGATTTTTTTCCACCAACACTTTCCATGTGAGCCAAAAAAAATATTTAATTAGATTTATCCTCTATTTTATCTTTTCCACACCTTTTGAATTACATCAAACAGATATTCCAATAAAAAATCATGAAAGTTCCAATTTAGCATACCTTTTTAGAACCCTGATTTGGAGACTATTTTGCAGGTTGATCGTGCACCTAATATAACTCTAAAATTTCTACACCTTAGTCTAAAATCCAGGTTTGTTGTAGCCATAGGTTTGAATAAATTCTGATGTGCCAAGAAAAATTTATGGTAACTTTTCAAAAACTTGTTGATTTTATCCCTTTCATGCAAAAGAAATTGTATAGACTGCCACATATCCAATTTTTAAGATCTACTTTTGAAATTTTTATCTAAAATAGTATGATCTATTATTTGTTCAATACAACCATTGATGCTCAATTTAGATCTTTCGAGGATCGTATATGATTGTTTTACCTAGAACACGTGTTTGAGACTACTTTTAGGGATAGTAAACAACCCTAACTTCCACAACATGTAATTTGAAAAGTATATTGAACTAGATTAAAAAAACATTTACCACAGGTACTTCACCATGTCTTTTTAGGATCCCAAAATTTTGTTTTCTGAAACTTCCCAGAAAAAAATTATAGAAAAAATTCCAAGACGGCTTGTTTGAAGGATTCAAGCCCAAGGATTGTATGCTTTGATACCAAATGTTATGCACCAAACACCCAAATAAAATAAAAATAGAAACATAAATAGCTCCACACCTTGAGAATGAGAGATAAGAATTAATGAAAATCCTCTTCGAGGGGGAAACATCCTTTTACAATATAATAAATGCACAAGATTAAATGATACCTAAAACTAGGTGTCCTTGGTATATAGAGAAGACAAAGGGTACAATTCCACTTAAAGGGTCTATCTTACCATTAAAGGGCCTAGACAACCAATAAGGACAATAATTATATAACAATATAAATGTAATAACTTAATATATAGGATAAAACCTTATAGGTGTTCTAGTATAAACTAATTTACATTGGCGAGGCCAAATTTCTAATTGAGCTAGGCCCTCAAGATCCATTTCCTTGAAATAATATCAAATATATCATTGGAATAATGGATGCAGTTCCTGAAAATCCTCAAGGTCTATAACCAAGAAAATTTTACCAGAGGCCTGCCTTCAAATTTAAAAAGAGGTGATCACTAGATAATGTTTCTTTGAAGGAAAGTATGGACTAAAGAGAAAGTTCCTTTTAACATAGGTAGGAGTTAATATCCTCCTAGTTCTTTCATATGATTTGAAAAAGAAATGTGACAACAACTTTGACATGAGATGGAATGAGTAGGAGGGTTTGAAATAAAATTACTTTCCAAGAAGGCTTCCCAAGTATAATCCTTGTTTTCTTCAATGTCTAGGAAGTACCTTCCAATATTGTTTCCCATCAACAACTTGAATCACCCATTTGGCACACAAACTTATGTTTGCAAGTGTATTTTTATGATAACCAAGCCCCCAAATTCTTGTGGGGTACAACTAAGTTCATGGTTAATTATGTGAATCCTCTTACTCTTTTTAATATTGTCCCATAGAATTTTTCTAAGATCCTTCTCCAACTTCGAATATGTCACTTTAGAGGGGACCCAACAAGAATAATAGTATGCATGATTTATAGGAAACACTTTAGTGCAAATTTTGAATTTATACCAACGCTAAGGAGTTGATAATCCACTTACCAATTTTGTTTCTCCACCCTCTACAACAAAACCTCCTTGAGGTTTCAAGGAAAATCCTAAATTCAAATGGCATTCCTAGCTAAATAAAAAAACTAATTTTGTGAGGCCAACTGAGAAGGCCTATTCCAATGGATTTGTTTATAACATTGTGTCTTGGCCCATTGAATATTCAACCCTGAGACCACACAAAGTGTGTCCATACATTATATGGTGTGAACTCAAGAATTATGGTTCTCAAGAATCATTTGTAGGGATCATCAACTAAATTCCAAATCACTAATCGATTGACATCATGTTCAGGGAGAGGAATCCATCGAATAAGGCCCAAGTTGACTTTAGAGATCAAAAAATGGATAGGGGTTTAATGGCTAAGATGCATATGGTTAGATTTAGGGATGTTTTTATTGATAATAAAAAAACCCCACTTGTTTAGACTTGCCTCTATTAATGGAAAAATTGGTTGATGTGTCCAAAAAGGGTTTCAAAACTATTGTTGAGGTTGGGATTGAACCCCAAGGATTTCAACATCGTAAGGATGAAAGGATACTCCACCTAGCCTTGTTATTTTTTGAAACCCAATTTAATAAATATGGAATCAAAGTTGGAAGATCGGGTCCATTCCATGTCGTTTGGGAGTGCAAGAACATTATCCAATATAGACTGCCCATAAATAAAATGGGAAATCTTGTCAAGCCRTATGATCTTGGGAATAATATGCTTGATKCATAAGGAAAGTACCTTGGAATTGAATTTGTAGGGCATGTTAAGTAGAGTGATMAACCACCAATTGATAATAAACTTTGAATCCCCTTTCTTAGGGATGAACTTGATGAAATCTTGTTTAATCCTAGTTTTGGAATGGTTTCTAAAGGCTTCTTTGTACACTTTGCAACAAGTTTGAACAAACAAAACTCATAAGGKAATCCATCAATGTTAGATGCCTCATTATATGTTATTTCATGGAGGGATATTGAGAGTTCATAAATAGAGAGAGATAGGTCACAAGGCCTCTTTTGTTTCTCAAAGACTAGGCATGGGATTAATTCCATACACTTTCACACGGTTTCCCTCCTCTCCTTGTAAGAACCTAACTACATTAATTTATTTTGCAATAATACATTTATGAAACCCATATATTTCTAGACTAAGTTATCGATATAGACTCTTAATCACATGAATATGAAGAGGTCAATGAACCCATTATTGTGTCTATAATCTAGCAACGACATTGAAAACTAGTTAATCAAAATAATAAAAGGGGGTTATTATATGGGTGAGGGTTTACAATGTCTGTGTATTATGTTTAGAAGGATTAATGGATGAGGTTAGGAATTATAGGTGTATTTAGAGGCTAAAGTGGTTAGGGGTGGTTGGAGATTTGATTTTATGGTGATTAAAATGGATTTATGCTAGTTTTAAAAGTATAATGCAATGGATATGAAGGTAATAACATAATAATGAAGAATTGCATTACCAATTATAATCATATTCTAACTTTCTTTGTTAGACTAATTTTTAACTATGCTAATTGGATTAATATTAGTGATTATGTTTAATTACTACTTAAACTATGAGGAGAATGGTAGGTGAATTATGAATGAGATGAGAATAATGGCAAACTAAATAGTGTTCAATTTTATGATACAATGAGTGTTTCGTGAAATAAATGAATTGAAAATTTGAAAAGTAGAGTTATATTTATTGAATAAATATATTGGTTTCACCAATTATTCGATCACGTCAACAACCTTAGGTATTGAATAATTACTATTTGATTTGCATGAAATTCACATGGATGGAACAATTCAATGTTTTTTGTCAAGAAATAAGTACAAAACTCATCATGATTTGGTACGCAATAAAGTTTTGGTCTCAAATAAAATCAAATCCAAGTGAGAAAATGGATTACAATAATTCAATCCCAAAGTGATGTAAGAGCATTACTATCCCTTTTTTTCCCATTGAAGTTAAACATTGTTGCTATATATATATATAT
>SNQJ01S0020181.1:34633-48123 GCA_010110895.2 Picea sitchensis | reverse complement strand
TTGTAGTAGGATGGGATTGGACCCTCTTAGACATCTTGGATAAACTTTTTAACAGAAAATAGGGTAACTTAAGAGGATAATCACCATTTATATAAATCAACAGTCTGATATGATAAAGATAAACCAAGGAAAACCTGCCTTCACATGTAATTTAACTGTGTATAATTAGTAAGGTAGTGTGCCATTCTTTCCTTACCCATATGTGTGATATAACCTTGCTCCAGTTAGGGTTTTTCTTCTCTGGAATTAGAAACTGGTTTACAATTTCCATGAACACATTCTCCTTCTTCCATCATATTTATCCATACACTGGCAATCTGCAAGATTTAGCAATAGAATGTTATGTCACATGCATCAAAAGTTTGCCAACCACAGATACAAAATTGTCAAAATTTTGGGCAAAAACCATTGAAATTTGTTCATCGTGCCCCTAGAACGTTGAGAAGAAATCAAACCATCCAACATCCTTAAATTTTTGCACCATCTGAGGGAATGCTTCAAGCAATTTTGTTCCTTCTAGTTCTAGTCTGATTATCCGTCCACTCTTTTTGGGTGCCATATCGTTGATATGACTTTGTAGACAATTCTGAGAATATTGATGGTTGAATCCTTGATTCCCGAGAGCTATTTAAAACCAGAAATTATTTCTTGATCTATAAACCCTCCATGAAATAACAAACATACTAAAATAGGAAGGTGATGATTTCATCCATGGTGATTGAATGTGTTGATTTGATGCAGGTATGGTGAGTACAGCTCAATCCTTCATATAATTATGTTATCATAAAAATAGAAACCCGAAATAGATCATAAAGAAGTAGGTAGATCTTCTAATCATGATTTGAAAAGTTAGGAGACGATCTGGGCAAGGTGGCGCATGCAAAACCATGATTATTCCCAAGGCTGCGGGAATTGCACTATTCCCGCGATGCTTTTTCTGACTTGGAAAATTTTGAAAAATCAAATAATGAAATGACAAGTGATGTGACAAAATATTATCATATCGAATCCTAATCTTTAAAAACATTAAAAATCATTTTAAATGCAATAAAAATTGAAAAATAATCTTCTAAGCCAAGATGTAAAAACAGAGTTTTTGATAGAAAATCGTGAAAAAGGAGAGGACGGGGACTAGGGATACTCACTCAATCAAAAACAAGGTTAGAGACTAACAGTACCAATCTTTTGCAACACCTTATAAGGGTCATAGTACTTTGGTGATAATTTATTATCCTTCTTAGCTTGCTTGAGGGACATATCTTTGTATGGTTGTAGTATTAAAAATACTCAATCCCCTACTTCAAAACTTCTTTCACTACGATGTTGATCTTCTTGTTGTTTCATGTGATTTTGTGCCATGGTCAGGTTGTCCTTTAAGATTTGGAGAACTTGTTTTTGATGCTCGATGTGATCTTCCACTACTAGAACCTTAGATTTTTATTTTAGAGAAGAAGTGATGGATAGTGGGTGATATCCATAAAGCACCATAAATGGTGTCATTTTTGTTGCACCATAAAGTGTTATACCACCATTTTTCCAAGGGTAACCACTTGAACCATTGTGTTTTTTTATCAAAGACAAAGAAATCAAGGTATCCTTCCAGACATTTTTTCGCTATCTCAGTTTTTCCAACAGTTTGAGGATGATAATATGAGCTATGAGCCAATTGAGTACCCAAAAAAGAAAATAATTATGTCTAAAAATGTCCAGTGAAGATGGGATCTCTATCACTTACAATAGTATTTGGGCTTCCATGTATCTTTTGAACTGTCTCCATGAATTTGGTAGCAACAGTACTGGATTTGAAAGGATGAGAGAGTGCACAAAAGTGTGCATACTTGGTAAGTCTATCAAAAATCACCATGATGACACTCTTTCCTTCATACTTTGGTAACCCTGTGATGAAATCCATGGAAACCTCCTCCCAACGCTGACTTGGAATGGCTAATGGTTGTAAATACTTGGAGTATCAACTATTTCCACCTTATTTTGTTGGGAAACCAAACATTCTGCCACAAACCTTTGAACATCAGTTTTAAGGCCATCCCAAAAACATTCCCTCTTGACCCTGTGATAGGTTTTCAAAAATCTTGAGTGCCCTCCTATCATAGAGGTGTACAATTCCAAAAGTACCTTTTGTTTGAATTGGGATTTCTTACATAAATATAAGCAATATGTGTATCATAGTGAATCATTTTTCCATGTAAATGTGTCGGATGCATTGGAATCTTATTGCAACCTTTGAATGAGATTCCATACTTCTTTGTCATTCTTCCATTCATCCCTTACTTATGTTATCCAATTAGGTTGGATGATAAATATAGCATAGAGAAATGTCTCAACATCTTCATCCTTTCTTGAGAGTGCATCTACCACAACATTTTTCTTCCCCTTTTTGTACATGATTTCAAAGTCATAACCCAACATCTTGGTCACCCATTTTTGTTTCTCTTATGAAAATAGTGTGTGTTCCTAGAAGTATTTAAGATTTTCATGATATGTTTTGACCTTGAAGTGCCTACCTATTAGGTAAGGGCGCCATTGCTTCAATGCATGTAGTATTTCCATCATTTCCTTCTCATAAATGGGTTTTTGTAAGTCTTTTCCCTTGAGTGGCCAGCTTTCAAAAGCAAGGGGTCTTCCTTCTTGCATTAGAAAAACACCAATGCCATTTCTCGAGGCATCACATTCCATAATAAAGGTTTTTTTGAAGTCTGGTGTGGTCAAGACATGAGCTTTGAACATTGTCTCTTTAAGTTGTTCAAAAGCTTGAGTTGTCTATGGAGTCCATGAAAATTCATCCTTCTTAGTTAATGCAGTTAAAGGTGCTACTATTCTTCCATAGTTACAAACAAACTTGTAGTAGTAACCTCTCAAACCAAAAAATCCTCTAAGATTCTTCAATGTCTTGGGAATTCGCCAATCCATCATGGATTTAATATTGTTAGGATCTACCTTGACACCTTCATGAGATACAATATGACCCAAATACTCTACCTCCTTCACCCCAAAGAAACATTTGGATGGTTTTCCATATAGTTGTTTCTCCTTTAGTAGTTGTAGCACCATGTCAACATGTCAAACATGGTATTCCCAAGACTTTCTATAGATTAGTATATCATCAAAAATAATAACACAAATTTTCAAAGGAAGGGTTTGAAAATGGAATTCATCAACCCTTGGAATGTGGAAGGTGCATTCGTAAGGACAAAAGGCATGACCAAAAATTCATAATGGCCTTCATGAGTTTTGAATGTTGTTTTTGGGATATCTTCTTCCTTCATTCTAATATGATGATACCCTAAACGGAGGTCCAACTTTGTGAACTAGATTTCTCCATGTAGTTCATCTAACAATTTATAAATGAAGGGAATGGGAAACTTATCTTTAATGGTGATCTTGTTGAGATCTCTATAATTTGGACATATATGCCATGATCCCTCTTTCTTGAGTACCATTACCACCAGTGCAGAGTAAGAAATTTGGCTAGGTCTAATACTACCATCCTCTAAAATTTCTTCAACCATACACTCAATTTCACTCTTCCAGGCATAAGGGTATATGTAAGGCCTGATGTTAGGAGGAGAACTCCCAGGAATTAAGTGAATAGCATGATCATGATCACGAGTGGGTGTAATACCTCTAGGAATATCTTCAAATAATTTGGAATGCTTATCAATGATCCCTTGGAGATCTAGGGGAATAGATGGCTTAGATGTTTGAATATCTAGTGAGCATAGTTGTACAATTACACCCTGATGCCATTTTTTCAATAATTGTTTCATGCCATTATAGCTCACCACCTTATTGGGTTTCCTCGTGATACCCTTAAACTCAAATTCCTTTCCTTCCAATGAAAATTTCATGAAAATTTATTGAAAATTAAAAGTCGTGGTTCCCAATGATTGTAGCCATTGGACCCCCAGTGCAACATCAACACCAGCCATGGGTATAGAAATCATTGGACTACTCATTACATATTTCCCCATAGTAAGATTGATCTTATGGAATTTTCTTGAGCAATTGATAGTTCCTCCATTTTCAATCATTACTTGAAACTATGGCACTGGATATATAAAGCAATTGAGAGCTTTGGCTAATTTGCAGTGAATGAAATTATGAGTACTACCAGAATCAATTAACAATATTACCTTTGTATTTTTGATATATCCTTCAATCTTGAGGGTTTTAGTAGTGTTAATTCCAACCAATGCATGACAAGATATGGTGGAAGTCATCTCTTCAAAAGAAATATCTTTTACATATTCATCTTGAGAAAGTTCTTGTTCTTGTTCTCCTTCCTCTTCACAATCTATGTAGAAAAATTTATTCTCACCACACTTATGTCCCTTACTGTACTTGATGTCACAATTAAAGCATAAACCTTTTGTTTTTCTTTCCTCCAATTTTTGAGGTGTTAACCTTGTAGGTTGAGGTGGTTTGGAAGAAGGAACATCATTCTTTCAATAGATGTTAGGGGTGGTCCTTCTGGTAGCCATAGCCTTATTTTTACTTTCAACGTTTCTCACCACCCTGAATGCATTCTCCAATGATTTGGGTTCCCAAAGGCAAACCTCATGTTTAATGTTATCCTTTAAAGTTCCTATTGTTGGATCATGTTGTCATTGATGCCAATGGTTTGATTGATTGATGTCATTGATTGATGTCAAGTGTTTGACTGATGCCAAAGGATTGATTGGTTTATGATTGATGTAATGTAATATGTATTGTCCTTGATGAGAATGCATAGATGAAGATGTATCAATGAGTTGTCATTTATATGATGAATATGGATCAATGAGTTGTCATTGATACATGATGAACATGGATCGATGTGGTTTCATTGGTATATGATGCATTGTTGGAAACAATGTAGTCTGTGTGTCCAACACCTATGAAGTCATCAATCGGGTGCTCATTTGGAATATTTGTTATCTTCATATTAAATCTTTGGAATTTCTCAATGTGCTCTGCAACTAAACCCTTTTGCTTGAGATTTATCAATTGGATGAAGAAGGTATTGCTCCTTGTACCCTCATAGTTTTATATCATTTATTCCATGAAAATTGTCCAAGTGACAAGTGATTTGCGAGAAAAAATCCATCGATGCCACATAAATTGATTAGGTTCTAAATATAAGGATGCAATTCGTACCTTTTGTGTTTGAGGCATATCATGTAGATCAAAGAACTTCTCCATCTGGAGTATCCATGTGATTGGATCCTTGCCATAAAACTTTCTCATATAGTTATTAGGAAAGTGGTTGGTATTCAACCCAAATATGGAGTTTCTCCAGTCTTGATTCATCTTCCTTGTGTCATCATCATGAATTTCATGGGATACATTGTCACTTTCTGGTGGCATCTCTATTAGCAACTTTTTCAACCCTTCCATGATCTATTGTTTTAATCCATCCATATTAGTATCCATCATTGCTTCCAACTTAGCTTCAGTTGAATCCATCATCCTTTGTAGTTCATCTTTTGTTATTGCCTTCTTTTGTAAATCATCTATGTCCTTGCGCAATTATTCACCTTCATCAAGAGTCCAAGTAGGAATTTCTAAGGGATTATTTTGTGTATAATTTCCCTTTTTCGATGGCATGTTGGCCAAATATCATTGCAAGGTAGGAATTCCTAATTGGCTTAGGCAGAGGTCCTCACAGACAAGGGAGTGTCAGGTGTTATAGATRTTTGATATATGTGCGGGGTCCAAAAATAGTACTCGTCCCAATATCTCAGGGAACTAAATAAGGAGGCTTGACCATTCCCTTAGCCATAATATATGACTACCTAGATACTAGAAAGTGATCTCCCTGAGTGTTGTTCTAATGGTTTACTCGGTTGGTCTTAGGATTATAGGGGGTCTCCCAATATATTCCAGGTATGTGGGAGATCATATATGTAGCAGTGTTGTCTAATATGAAACCATTCTAAAGGGTCCTTCCGATATACTCTAGGTACGTGGAAGAACCACATAGTCCCCGAGTTGTAGCACTGACAAGTAATGATAGCTCCTACATTTAAAGATGTCAGAATAAGTTTGTACCTAAAAAAACCTAAGATTCTCCAAAATTTATGTGATACTCCTTTTATCCCACTTTATTCCACTTTTTTAATCACCCCAATTGGATGTTCTAGTCAAAAGATATGCAAATTTCCAAAAAACAAATGCACCTTTTAAAACCCTGATTTGGAGACTATTCTGCTAGCTAACATTTCGTCTACTATAGCTCTGAAATTCTAGCCCTTCTAATTCTAAAATTTATACCAAAGGTATCGTGATGTGTCTTCTTTCCAATCCCACGGGTTAGACCAATATTGGATTCTCCAATAGAATTTTATGATAACTTTCCCAAGATGTGCTGATTTTTTTCCCTTTCAGGAGAGCAAACTTGTACGGACTGCCACGTAACATTGTCTTGACTTTAGAACTTGAAATTTATACCAGTACAAATTAGGTACATACCCTAACCAATGGAATAATTCTCACTCAATTTGGAGGTGTGTAGCTTCATATATAACAGTTTTCCCAAGAACACTTGTTTTAGACTAAAATCCGGACCAGCGAAAAACCCTAATTTCCTCAGGGAATAACTTTCCGATTATAATGAATAAAAGTATTAAACTTGTAAAAAATATAACTCATTATTCCTCCTTCATACTATAAAAATTTTAGAACCTGAAACCAAGCCAAAAAAAATCGAGAGCGAAAATTCCAAGAAAACTTGCTTCAGACTAGTTTCAGGACTAGTAAAAAACCCTAACTTGAACAGAATGTATCTACAAAAATGTACCGAACAAAGATCTGAAATTTGGATCCAAGTTAGATATATATTTTTCCTCTACACCATATAAATTACATATCTTGAAACTATCCAGAAAAAAAATTGTAGCGAAAATTCCAAGAAGGCTTATTTTGAAGAAGTTAGTCCCAAGGATTGTCTAGCTCTGATACCAAATGTTAAGAACCAAATATCAAAATAGCATAAAAACCTCAGAAAAAAGTACTCAACGCCTTGAAAAAGAGAGCAATTCATATAATAATCCTCTTCAAGGTGGAAACCTCCTTATGCAACATATGAATTAACAATGACAAGATGATTCGAAATGAAAAGGTATCCTTGGTATATATAGGAGACTAGGAGGTACAATTACAACTAATGGACCCAAGATGACATAAATAAAATAACAATACTAATGTAATATGCACCAATTAAGGGGTAATGTGCCACGAATTAGGGCTCAACATTCATGCATTAACTTCTGAGATCCTTGTTCTCTTTTGCAACAATATTTGTATCTATCAACACATCTCTACCTTCAAGGCTATGGATTCTTCACTTGCATTTGTGTGCCCATAAATGACATTATTCACCTCTTGGCTTCATGTCCTATGTGATAACGCTTGATGATATGATTTTTTAAGTCATTTAGACTCTATAGTATATGAGTACTAATTTGGCTCTACTCTTCATGAGTCCTTTATCCACTTTTCATTACCTTTCCTGTAACTTTGCACTTCCCTCTGAAAGCTAAAAGTACTCATGTCTTATTATGAGTTTTTAGCTAAAAGTTATAGCCTTCTAAAGATCACAAATTCTACTCATTTTTGCTTTGTTTTTACTGATGTAATTATTTTGAAACCCTTTATTCCACCTATAGAAGAAATTCTATCGGGAATCAGAAAACAAAAATTGTATCAAGAGTTAGAATTTATAATTGGGAATACACCAAAACTTCTGGATTCAGAATATGATGTCCCAATCAAATTCTGTATAAATATGGAATTGACAACTTTACACTTACATTTTCTCTAGATTTAGAATTTTTGGCCAAAACTAGCTATCTTCCAAATGGAGCAAAATTGGGAAAAACTCCCTCAAGACAAAGTTGTTTGGATTGATGTGTAGATTAAATGTTTACTAAAGTTTTTTTTTCTGGATTAGTGATCTGGGGTTTCCTTTCCTCCTCCGAAAATTTCAAAAATCTCCAAAAAAATTCCAGGAATAGTGGTTTCTGGCCTGTTTTGGCATCCCCACTCAAAACCCTTTTTAATTTGGACAAAATCCCAACTAGGTATTTTCATATCTACTTTTTGGATGCTCTATAAAAATTTCATCTTTATCTAGGTCCCAATCACTAAGCATGACCTAGGTATTTAAAACCCACTAATTGGAATTTTCTAGAGAATTAAAGAATAATTGGCCCATGGCCTTAGCTGACACTATTTTAGCCCTCATCAYTGCAGACATACCCCTTAAATTTCATTTGATTCTAAGTTTTTATGCTCTTGTTATGGCCAAAATAAGTTTTTGGCTCTAGACTTTTTTTTTCTTTTTTTTTTAGCTTTGCCCAATTTTCCCCTTCCCTTTCTTCCTTCWCTTCTCTTATTCTCTCTCTTCTTCTTTCTCTCCTCTTCTTTTCTTTTTATTTTTCTCTCAGCTAACTCAAAAAATTTCCTTCGACGGACTCAAACTTCTTCTTCGGCAAACTCAAAAAATTTCCTCCGATGGACTCAAACTTCCTCTTTGGTGGACTCAAAATTCCTCTTCGGGGAACTCAAAAATTTTGTCTTTGACAGACTCGAAGTTCCTCTTCGGAAAACCCAAAATTTTTCCTTCGATGGACTCAAACTTCCTCTTTGGAAAACTCTAGAATTCGTTCTTTTGGAAGACTAAATAATTGTCTCTTTCAGTGGACTTCAAAATTGTCTTTAGACAACCTTCAAATGCACTTCAACATACTTCAAAATGCACTTTAGTGAACCTTAAAATATGATTCGAAAAACCTAAAAAATTGCTTTGACGAACTTCAAAATGCACTTCAACATACTTCAAAATGAACTTCGGAGAACCTCAAAATGCACTTCAAAAAACCTCAAAATGCACTTAATTAAACTTCAAAATGCACTTCGACAAACTCAAGTTTTTGTCTTCAACAAGCTTCTTCAACTTATCTTTGACGACTGAAATACACTTTTTTTTAGCGATCAAATAAACTTGGGTTTTCTGCATCTTCTATCTTTCTTCATTGGTGAACTGCGGTTTTCCCACTTCATAGAATTTCACCAAAATTTGAATTCCTTCTTCGATGAACTAAGAAATTTGTGACTTCGAAGGATTGAAGAAATTATTATCTCGACAAACTTAGAAATTTATTCATCGACAAACTTATTTAATGTAGAATTTTTTGATCAAATCTAGAATGACTCTAAACCATTGATCTTAAAATCAAAATGATCTCAATTTTCCATTACACTAGCTTCATGGTTTCCATAAAAACATGAAATTCAACCTCTCATACCAATTTTTAACTCTGCAACTTGTAGATTGATGTAATGAATCATCTTCAACTATTTTGAGTGCAATTTCGATCTAAATTCACTCAAAATTTTGGGGATTTCGCTCATATTTTACCATTCTCCCCAAAGTTAATGCAAATAAAAAAAATATGCAACCATGAATTTATCAAATTAGCATTGATGTTTGGCGCATACTAATCCAATGTTGAACCAAAAGCTATGATACCAAATTGTAATGTACCCAGCATCCAAGATAAGTCACATTACTACAAAAATGACTTAGAATA
Organism: Picea sitchensis; assembly: GCA_010110895.2. Lineage (NCBI taxonomy): Eukaryota > Viridiplantae > Streptophyta > Pinopsida > Pinales > Pinaceae > Picea > Picea sitchensis. The sequence continues at coordinate 38,533 of SNQJ01S0020181.1, read as the reverse complement.
ACTCTGATACATAATTAAACAATGCATGCATGCAAAATAATGCAACTAGAAACAAATTCAAAACTATGAATGTAGATCATTAATCCATGCACAACATTCATTATTTACATAAAAACATATTCACAGTGGAATTAAACATAAGCGATAACAAGAAGCACTTATCCATTGGTAATTCATCAACTGGATATGTACAAAGGAAGTTCCTCCTAGCCCTAGGCTTGTTGTTCATTTTCTCTCAATGACAAGCCACCCTTGAGCTGAGGCTATGAGTCCACAAGGAGTTCTGACTCTCTTGACCACTGTCCACATGCTCAATAGCCCAAAACCCATGTTCTACTCCAAGAAAAGTTCCAATCCACTAGCTCTCTCTTTCTCTGCAACCTACACAACTCAAGGGATGGAATTCCTAATATTATTTTCCACATAATCCCTCTAGCCTTCCCACTTCCCTCTAGGGCTCCATTGCACACAATTTTCTAGGAATATATTAGCTAGGGACTTCAGTAAGTATTAGTTTCTCTAGGAGTACTCACAACATCCTTCTCAAGAATCTTGGTTAATTTCCTCAATAGGAAATAACCCTCACATGCATACATCCTTCATTATAGGCATATAACCTTCTTTCTAGCATAAAACTCATCTCAATAAGCTATATTTCCATGGATAGCATGGTTGGTTCTCTTCTCAGCACTCCACTCCCTTCTTGCTACCGAAAAACAACATGTAAAAAGCCTCCCCTCTTTATACTTGAATTTCCTTCTTCTCCCTTGTTTGCTTGACTCTCACTCTTCCCCAAAAGGATTTCTTGACTCTCACACTCCCCCCATGCTTGCTTGTACTTAGCTCATGTTGTCATAACCGTTGAAATTTTGGTATGCTTGTTTAACCATATACAATGTCACATCATTGTCACACAACCATAGGCATTCACATATGACACCCCCGAGTACACTAACCTTTACTTAGAATAATTTTAGCAAGCCTACTCCAGAACCAACAAATAAACCCTAGCTTCTAACTGCAGTAACAACTCAAGACAAGTAGAGAGCTCCTTCTCCAAGGGTAGCACACAAGAGAGAGAGTCTCCATATCCACAGAACAAGTACCATACACAACTACAGCTGCACTACTCTCTCAGACTTGCACCATACTTAGCAAGAATGTCACCGAGAGAATCACCAAGAATGTAACCAAGAGAGAGACCAAGACCAAGAGATGACCATGCTCCCTTATTCCTCCTTGCAGTTTCAACTGTATCTCTCCACAATACTTGTGCTCTGACTGGGTATCCTAATGAGCTAAAATGTCCTCTATTTATATTAATCTGTCCAATGACTTTTCTGGCTAGGCCGACTTGACTTTCTGGTAATTATATTCTAATATTATTTATTATGCTAGGCCAAATTGTCTTCTAGCGTTTTCACACATTTGTTTAATGGTTCTCTTAATTCCAGAATATTCTAATCTAAGTACAAAGGTTACACTTGGAGGTTAATACCTCCCGCGGCTACTAAAACATCAACACTCCCTCTTATCTAGGGAGGTATTAACTGAGATGTTTTTTTATTTAGTGGTATCAAACACATCCATCCATGTCATATGGAATGGGAAAGACTCACATGGTATTGGAGACCAGTCTATAGGTAGCATCACCATAGCCACACAAGCTATCATATGATCAAACAGATCATGTAACAAGTATCACTATCATAGCCGCGCATTAGCCATCATAAGAAGTTCTACACTTTCACTAGAGTAGTGTACCAACATTTGTTGGAGTAGCATACCAACCTGCATTGGGGTAATATACCAGCCTGTGTTGGAGTATAATACCAACATGCACTGGGGTAACATACCAGCCTGTGTTGGAGTACCAACTTGCACTGGGTTAGCATACCATCCTACGTTGGAGTACCAACCTACATTGGGGTATCATACCATCCTACGTTAGAGTACTGACTTGTTATGGGGTAGCATACCATCATGCATTGGGGTAGCATACTAGTCTGCATTGGAGTACAAACCTATGATGGGGTAGCATACCAGCATGCGTTGGAGTACCAACCTATGTTGGGATAGCATACCAGCCTGTGTTGGAGTACCAACCTGCACTGGGGTAGCATACCAGCTTGCATTGGAGTACCAACATGCACTAGGGTAGCATACCAGCCTGCGTTGGAGTACCAACATGCACTATTTTAGCATGTCAGTTTGTGTTGGAGTACCAACCTACGTTGGGGTAGCATACCAACATGTGTTAGAGTACCAACCTTTGTTGGGGTATCATACCATTCTGTGTTGGAGTACCAACCTGCGTCATCGTAGAATACCAGCCTATGTTGAAGTACCAACATGCGCTGGGGTATCATACCAGCCTGCATTGGAGTAATAACCTGCGTTGGGGTAGCATACTAGCCTACGTTGGAGTAGCTCCCACTACTAGGGATCACATCACTTCCCACTACTAGGGAATACATCAATTCTCACTACTGGAGAAAAAAATTTGGACCACTCCAAGCTTGTCCTTGATAGAGGCTTGGTCAACATATTTGCTACATGTTCATCGGTAGAAAGATACTAGAGCAAGTGTCTCATAACAGTCTTCTCCCTCTTGCTGGGAGAATCCTCTAGACACAAATCAGGATTTGTACATCTCTATGTTATTTATCTGCAACATGCTTGATCTTGTAGATCAACTTGGAAGTCACCACTGACTTCCCTTCTAGTCTCGAAACCAAGGAAAAGATATATATCCTAGTCCTTCTAATTGGCTTCCTCCTCAATCATTGTAGTAAAGTCTACTGAAGCAAGGGAATATTCCCATAAGATCTCACGTCTTCTTGAAGCCTCTGAAGCCTTGATATAGCCTTCTCAACCCATGGAACATGTCTATCAATCCTGGAAGATGTCTCTCTCTTCCATATGAATATGAAAGTCTTTGAGTCTCCATTCTCCCTATGATTATGTATAATATTCAGATCCATCTTCTCCCTCTGTGTGTGATGATTTCCTCTGAAGTCTCTTGTGAATGGTCTCGAGGAGGTTGCTCCTCCCTACTATATCATGAGGGAAGACTCCCTAAAAACTCTAGCTCCTTCTAAGATGGTACTCTATGGGGTTGCCTGCCTCACCACTGATGGAACCATATGCTCCTCATGATATGGCTAATCAATGTTACATCCTGCAAAGTTTCATGGGACCACACTGGTCTCTTCTTTGTTATTGCAATGATTCTGGGTAGGCCCTTCTGGATATACTAACTCTTCTTGATGATTTGAAGAGTGATCAACTGCACTGGAGAGATTTGTTCAGTCATCTTTGGATCCTTCTTCTCCTTACAGTCGATCTCCATATGAGATACTTTGTATCTCACAAAAGTACCCTTCTTCATCTTCTTCTTATTTGGTACATGGATGTATGCAATCATGTATATAACTTCTTATCTGGATAATCTGCTCCATGTCTCAAACTAGAGACCATCTAATATGTTGTCTCCTACAACCGTCACTATAGCTTCCCTCATATTTATCACCTGTGACTTGGAACCTGGACAAGGACAACAAAGGGAAAATAATGGACACGAATAATACTCTTATAATAATAAAAAAAAGAATGAGAAAAATAATCACAGTAGCTCCTTCTCAGAGTTATTGCTTGTGACATGCCTAGAACAAGAGACAAAATAAAAATACAATAATAAGAAATAGGAACAACATTGTTATAGTGTTGTGATCAATCATTCCTCCATGGTAACTTCGATGGTTATAAAATAGCATGCCCGAGACAAGAGAAATAAGAGAAAAAAGTATAATAGCATTTTCATAAGAACATATCTATGTCAAAAGAATAAAAGACAATCTCATCGTAATCATCATATTATTACCAAGGTAACATGCCTGG
>SNQJ01S0020181.1:7973-25915 GCA_010110895.2 Picea sitchensis | reverse complement strand
AAAAAAAAAAAAAAAAAAAGAGAGTTGTAGTAGGTAGTTGTAGAGAAGAACCCAGGTACAAGAGCACTTGAGTTAATAAATGAATCTTTCACTCAGATTTCATGGTGTTATGATGCTTATTGTTTACATATGTTGAATGGAATGCTTACAGTTGTTTTTATTCTCTCTGTTATGAATTTTCTATGATGCTATGATGTGTTGAATGTATGAAGTCTAAGAGAGAAAAAGAATGAGTTTCAATTGTTTCTCTTCCTGAGAGAAGTTCCTACAAGGAGTGCAGTGAAATGTTCGCAAGGTGTGCGTTGACAAGGGTTCTGAGTCTAACTCAGAAAGCTCAGGAAGGATACCATTGTTCTCATTCCAACAGAAGTGCAGGTGAAGCACAGAAGCCGTGCAAGTTGTGCGCAGGTTATTCAAAGCCTTAGAAGTTATCACCTAAGGAAAATATTGAAGGATCACTGTTGCAAAGAGTGCACAGGGTCGAGAAATCAAATAACCAGGGGTTATTTGGAAGTTTTCCGCAAGGAGTGCATGCAAGAGTCCTTTTGAGAGACTTGAGTTTGCAAGTGAAAGCTCAGGAGGATTAGTACCTTTGAAGTGACCAAAGGGAGGGAGTGAAATTATCATGCAGAAGCTAAGTTCCAGTGGAGGAACGCTGGTTCATTTCACAGAAGTTATCAAGGAGGAAACGAGTGGTTGAAATTCTCCGTGGAGAACTCACAAAGTTGTGAGGACCGTAGGATCCAGTAAAGTTGCAAGGCGGTTAGGAGTTGGAAGAACTCACCACCCTAGCATCAAGAATCAACATGAGCCATTGATCACGTCTCAACCCACGTCATTGGATCATATCGCGAACTCGAGGTTCGGGAATTTGGAGGCCAAACCAAACTTCTTGGTTTTCGTGAAGTTCTGAGTTGCAAGGAACAAGGAAGGAAATCCAAACCGTTGGATCAGAGCTACAGGAGGACCGTCGGATCACAACTTCCAACAGGTATCGCGTCTCGGGAGTTCAGGTTTTGAAAGAAACTCTTTTTTACTACAGAAGTCACGAGCTTTTGAGTTGCGAGGGCTCGTGCAACACGTGGTATGTCTGCTTGGTGGGAATTGCATGGTTGACAGGTGGCGTGACAATAAAAATGCCCGGAGAGAGGTAGAAGTGGTGACAGGTGGTGGACACGTGTCATTTGAAAAGGGTCAAACCATCGTTGACTTATCGCAAGTCGCATATTCACAAGGGAGGAGCAAGAGGAATCAACACTTCAACTCGCGAAGTTGCGAGTTGCGAGAGGCACTAGAGTTAGGCTCTAGTCGACAGTCGCTTGAAGAAGCGATAACGAGAAGGGAGGTATACCCGTATCGTCATCTCGAGTATCAGGAGTTTAGAAAAGAGGAGTAGAGGGTCTTCGACCCATGAACTCGCGAGTTGCGAGTTGCGAAAGGTGCTTGCGCCAAGGCCCAGTTGTGGTTGTGTGAGGGTGAAGCTCGCACCTAGTGCTCATTCGCACAGGGGGAGTTTCCAAAGGACCTGTGGATCGGATTCGTTGAAGGTTTAAGCAAGGAACCAAAGGAGTCGCTTCGGCTCAAGGAGATTATAATGATCCAATGTTGATCTAGGCCCGAGGGTTGGGGGTCTGTGTCAAGTTTGGTATTAGAGCTTGATTTTGTCTGTATATTTTAGGCAAAGGGAGACAGAAGATAAGGAGTACTCTTATATGCATCAAGTTTGGTATCAGAGATCAGAACAAGTTCTTTTCTTTCTGTAGCACAAAGAACAAGGGAACATTTTACAGCCATACCGCCGAGAATAAGAGACAGGCCAATGCCAATGCCTGATCTAGCAATGGAAAGAGAAATGCGTGAATTATGTGCTAGGCTTGATGCCATGGAGACAGCACAGAGGTTCACAGTGGAAGCTGGGGATATCAGTAAGGCCGAAAGTGAAAATGAAGCTGGAAACAAAGGAGAAGAAGTCACAGTCGAAGATGCTACAGATGAGCGCCTATTCAGGGTTGTTGCTAGGATAGGTGTCAGAGAAAAAATGGGCATTCCAGTGTATGAAGGCAACTTAGATGTTGAAAAACTTCTAGACTGGATTAAAGCTCTAGACAAATACTTCGACTATGAGGATGTCGAGGAAGATAAGAAAGTCAAACATGTCGTCACTAGACTTAAAGGGCGTACAGCATTGTGGTGGGATGAACTGCAGGTTGATAGACGTTGCAAGGGCAAGCAGAAAATTAAAAGCTGGGATAGAATGGTTGCAAAGATGAAATCCAAATTTATACCCTGGGATTATCAAATCACTCTATTTCGGAGGATGCAGAATTTGAGACAGAAGCTGATGTCCGTGAAAGAATACACTGAATAATTCTACAAGATAAACATCAGAGCAGGTCATCGGGAGAGCGATGATGACAAGGTTTCCAGATACATGAATGGTCTGCGATATGACATTCAAGATGAGATGAGCATGATAACCATTCGAAATGTGGAAGATGTTTATTAGATGGCTCTGAAATATGAAGAGAAGCTGAGTCGAAAGCAAGGTCAAAGAGGTCGAGATAGAAGTCAAGCCAGAGGCAAATCAATTGCCCAAGACAGGACTCAGAAACCTAAAGAAGAGGAAAAGAAACCTCAAACTCAACATGAGAGAGGAGGAAGCTCACAGAGAGGGCAGTATGTTGATATAAATACTTTTCCTCGAGNGGTCTGCGATATGACATTCAAGATGAGATGAGCATGATAACCATTCGAAATGTGGAAGATGTTTATTAGATGGCTCTGAAATATGAAGAGAAGCTGAGTCGAAAGCAAGGTCAAAGAGGCCGAGGTAGAAGTCAAGCCAGAGGCAAATCAATTGCCCAAGACAGGACTCAGAAACCTAAAGAAGAGGAAAAGAAACCTCAAACTCAACATGAGAGAGGAGGAAGCTCACAGAGAGGGCAGTATGTTGATATAAATACTTTTCCTCGAGCCAGAGGAAGAGGAAGAGGTAGAGGAGGTGAAGTGAAATGCTTTGTCTATGGGAAAATTGGACATAAATCCTATGAGTGTCCAGATAAGAAGAAAGATGGTGGTGAAACTCACATTGCCGAAGATCAAGGGCAGAATGTTGAGGCAGAAGATGCTGAGGGCGGAAGATCTTTGATGATGAGGAAAGTTCCCTTAAAGCCAGAGAAGGAGGCAGAGAACCTAGCCCAAAGAAACAGTATGTTTCAGACTGCTTGCAAAACTAAAGACAGAGTATGCAAAGTCACAGAGGACAGTGGTAGCACAGACAATCTCGTATCTATAGAGATGGTAGAAAATATGGAGCTGGAGACTGTTGTACATCCGAGCCATACAGAGTTTCGTGGCTACAAAAAGGACATCAGGTAAATGTCACTAAACAATGTTTAGTTGAATTTAAAATAGGAGGATATAAAGATGAAATATTATGTCATGTCATTCCCATGGATGTTTGTCATATATTGTTGGGTAAACTGTGGCAATATGATATAAACGTGGTTCATGATGGGAGAAAGAACACGTACACCCTGGAGAAAAATGGGAGGACGCACATGTTGCTGTCGATTAAAAACCAAGAAGTGAAAACAGAGGTGAGCAACAACGTACTTCCAATGAGTGGGAAGGAACTTCTTAATGAGGTTAAGAAGAAGGAAGACACACAATTTATTGTGGTCAGGAAGCCCAAAATTGTTTTAACCAGTACAAGGATAGATTATTTACCAGAAGAAATCCAGAAGTTGTTGGAAGAGTTTGTTGATATAGTAGTGGACGAACTACCTTGTTCGTTGCCACCTATCAGGAGTATAAGCCATCATATTGATCTTATACCTTGAGCCATTTTACCGAACAAAGTAGCGTACAGGTTGACGCCGCAGGAAAATGAAGAAGTTAAGAGACAGGTCCAGGACTTAATGGACAAAGGATTGATTCGGGAGAGCTTGAGTCCATGTGTTGTTCCGACAATGCTCAGCCCAAAGAAAGATGGAGGCTGGAGAATGTGTACAGACTCAAGGGAAATCAATAAGATTACCATCAGATACAAATTTCCATTTCCAAGGATGGATGACTTGATGGATTGCTTGAGTGAAGCAAGATTCTTTTCAAAGATTGATTTGAAAAGCGGGTATCATCAGATCCGAATGAGAGAAGGTGATGAATGGAAGATAGCATTCAAGACGAATGAGGGGCTGTATGAATGGCTTGTTATGCCATTTGGCTTAACGAATACACCCAGTACTTTCATGAGATTGATGAATGAAGTCCTGAAGGATTTCATAGGAAAATTCGTCATTGTATATCTTGACGATATATTAATTTTCAGCAAGACAAAAGCAGAACACTTAAATCATTTAGCTGCAGTGATGAGGAGATTACAGCAAGACAAATTGCTGATTAATATGAAGAAATCATCATTTATGAGGACGAAACTCATTTATTTGGGTTTTGTTATCTCTGCAAATGAGTTGAAGATGGATCTGAGAAAGATAGAAGCTTTTAAGAATTGGCCATCGCCGAAGAGTGTGTTTGAAGTTCGAAGCTTCCATGGTTTGGCAAGTTTCTACAAGAAATTCATCTGAAACTTCAGTGGAATTAGTGCACCGATGATGGATATGGTGAAGAAAAGACATAAATCTTTTCACTAGACAGAAGAAGCAGAGAAGAGCTTCAATCTGTTGAAGAAGAGGATCACTGAGCAACCAATTCTGGTTTTGCCAGATTTTAGCAAGACATTCCATGTCAAGTGTGACACGAGTAGATTTGCAATTGGAGCGGTCTTGAGCCAAGACGATAGGGCGATCACATATTTCAGTGAGAAACTGAATGAAGCGGATATCAAGTACTCCACATATGACAAAGAATTCTATGCAGTCATACAAGCATTAAAGAAATGGAGACATTATTTGGTTCCTAAAGAGTTTGTTTTGTACAGCGATAATCACGCTTTACAATTTGTGACTCAACAGGAGAAGTTGAACCAAAAGCATGCTAAATGGGTTGAATACATGCAGAATTTTACTTTTGTGACTAAGCATATTTCTAGAACTGTTAACAAAGTTGTTGATGCTTTGAGCAGGAAATGTTTGCTTATGCAGGAATTCAGAGTCAAGACTTTGGGTTTTAATAACCTCAAATAAATGTACAGAGATGATCCAGACTTCAAAAAGGCATATGAGGCATCTGAGAATCCAATTCTCAGGGACAGAAGTCAATGGACTGAATACATTATCTAGGATGGATTATTGTTCAAGGGGAATCAACTATGTATTCCAAAGTGCTCCATGAGGCAGAATCTGCTAAAGGAAAAACATAATGGAGGATTGGCCGGACACTTCAGTCATGATAAGACATTCTCAAAGTTGAATGGCTCATATTTTTGGCCAGGGATGAGGGTAGATGTTAAGAAATTTGTGGATAGATGCAGGATTTGTCAGCACACAAAAGGGAAAAGGAAGAACACAGGGTTATATCAACCATTACCCATATCAGAAAGGTCGTGGGATGCAATGAGCATGGATTTTATATTGGGACTGCTAAGAATACAGAGAGGCTATGATTCAATCTTTGTGGTAGTCGACAGATTTTCAAAAATGGCACATTTCATACCATGCTAGAAAACTAGCGATGCAACTAATATTGCGAACCTGTTTTTCAAAGAAGTCATCAGACTTCACGGTTTTCCAAAGAGTATCGTTTTTGATCGGGATACCAAGTTCGTTGGACATTTCTGGAGGACTTTGTGGAAAAAGTTGGGGACAAGTTTGTCTTTTAGCTCAGCATATCATCTTCAAACGGATGGGCAGACAGAAGTTGTGAACAGGAGCTTGGGAGATTTTTTGAGGAGCTTAGTGACTGAACACCACAGTCAATGGGATCACATTTTTCCACAGGCGGAATTTTCTTATAATGATTCACTCAATAGAAGCACAGGGCAGAGTCCATTCCAAATTGTATATGGAATGTAGCCAAGGGGAGTTTCTGAATTGAAAGATTCGGAACAAGCTGAAGTCAGAAGTGCTAGTGCAGAGGACTTTGCAAAAGGAATGAAGGAGCTTCACAGCCAAATTAGAGAGCGATTGCAGAGTTCAAGTCAAGAATACAAGCGGAGAGAAGATCAATACATGCAAGAACTTCAATTTGAAGTTGGTGATCTGATTCTTGCGCATCTGAGGAAGGAAAGGTTCCCAAGGGGAATGTATAATAAATTGAATATGAAAAAGATTGGACCATGCAAGGTTATAAAGAAATTTGGGGCAAACGCATATGAGATTGAATTACCCGATGGGGTCGGAATCTCGCCGATATTCAATGTTGTGGATTTGTACCCTTACAGAGCTGAAGAAGAAGGAGCAGAGGAAGAACAAAAAGAGGTTCAATGGAAAAAACAAATGCATGTAGCTGAAAAGCCATAGATGGAAAGTATAATTGACAAGAGGGCCAGCAGAAACACCAGGAGAAAAGAGTATTTTGAATACTTGGTCAAGTGGAAGGGACATCCAGTTGAAGATGCCAATTGGGAAGCTGAAGAAGAAATTCATAAACATGGACAGACCATGCAAGAGCTCATGAAAAGGAGTTCATGAAAATTTTCAAGCGAGGGAGTATGATGCAGGAGCATCGTAAGCGGCCAACCAAGCAAACGTCAAGGCGGAAGACAGTTTGAAAAGAACCAATGCACGTTTTTGAAATGTTTTTTAAAATTAATGAAGTGGACATTAATGTGATAGCTGGAGGGTAGCGTACTTACATTTATGTCAAGATATTGTGAACAGACCTTGAGCGTTGCTCTCGTATGTAGTATGTAGAGGCATTTATGTGTAGTTAAGGAAAGTAGGTAGATTTGAATTCATAGATTAGACAGTTTAGAGAGTAGGAGGGAAAATAGATATAGACACCCTCATCCTTGTATCATTGTAACATTATGATCATTAGCAAAAAAAATAAAAATAGAAGAGAGTTGTAGCAGGTAGTTGTAGAGAAGAACCCATGTACAGGAGCACTTGAGTTAATATATGAATCTTTGACTCAGATTTCATGGTGTTATGATGTTTATTGTTTAAATATGTTGAATGGTATGCTTACAGTTGTTTTTATTCTCTTTGTTATGCATTTGTTATGATGTTATGTTGTGTTGAATGTATGATTTCATATTGAATGTATGAAGTCTGAGAGAGAAAGAGAATGAGTTTCAATTGTTTCTCTTCCTAAGAGAAGTTCCTGCAAGGAGTGCAGTGAAACGTCCACATGGTGTGCGTTGACAAGGGTTCTGAGTCTATCTCAGAAAGCTCAGGAAGGATACTGTTGTTCTCATTCCAGCAGAAGTGTAGGTGAAGAACAGAAGCCGTGCAAGGTGTGTGTAGGCTATTCGAAGCCTTAGAAGTTATTACCTAATGAAAATATTGAAGGATCACTGCTGCAAAGAGTTCACAGGGGCGAGAAATCAAATAACCAGGGGTTATTTGGAATTTTTTCGCAAGGAGTGCGTGCAGGAGTCCTTTTGAGAGACTTGAGTTTGCAAGTGAAAGCTCAGGAGGATTAGTACCTTTGAAGTGACCAAAGGGAGGGAGCGAAATGATCGTGCATAAGCTAAGTTCCAGTGGAGGAACGCTGGTCCATTTCGCAGAAGTTATCAAGGAGGAAACGAGCGATTGAAATTCTCCGTGGAGAACTCACGAAGTTGCGAGGACCATAGGATCTAGTAAAGTTGCAAGGCGATTAGGAGTTGGAATAACTCACCACCCTAGCATCAAGAATCAACGTGAGCCATTGATCTTGTCTCAACCCACGTCGTTGGATCATATTGCGAACTCAGGGTTCGGGAATTTGGAGGCCAGACCAAACTTCTTGGTTTGCATGAAGTTCTGAGTTGCGAGGAACAAGGAAGGAAATCCAAACCATTGGATCAGAGCTACAGGAGGACCGTCGGATCATAAATTCCAACGGGTATCACGTCTCGGGAGTTCGGGGTTTGAAAGAAACTCTTTTTGACTGCAGAAGTCACGAGCTTGTGAGTTGCGAGGGCTCGTGCAACACGTGGTACGTCCGCTTGGTGGGAACTACGTGGTTGACAGGTGGTGTGACAATAAAAACGCCCAGAGAGAGATAGAAGTGGTGACAGGTGGTGGACATGTGTCGTTTGAAAATGGTCAAACCATCGTTGACTTATTGTGAGTCGCGGATTCGCAAGGGAAGAGCAGGTGGAATCAACACTTCAACTCATGAAGTTGCGAGTTGCGAGAGGCGCTAGAGTTAGGATCTAGCCAGCGATCACTTGAAGAAGAACTAACGAGAAGGGAGGTATACATGTATCGTCATCTCGGGTATCGGGAGTTTTGAAAAGAGGAGTCGAGGGTCTTCGACCCATGAACTCGCGAGTTGCGAGTTGCGAAAGGCACTTGTGCCAAGGCCCAGTTGTGGTCATGTGAGGGTGAATCTCGTGCCTAGTGCTCGTTTGCACAGGTGGGGTTTCCGAAGGACCTGTGGATCAGATTTGTTGAAGGTTTCAGCGAGGAACCAAAGGAGCCGCTTCGGCTCAAGGAGATTTAAACAATCCGATGCGGATCTCGGTCCGAGGGTTGGTGGTCTGCGTCACCATCACCACTACCAGAGGAGCGATAATGGCGTCGATCTGACCTGCCTCGAACGCCATACCTAGTGTTGTGTTCTGGACTACTTTCATAAACAACTCACATGTGTACATGAATATCAAGTTATACGTATGCTCACCCTACGGGAGAGAAGCGTTAAAAAGGTAAAAATAAAATCTCCCCAATCGTAGAAGGGTGCCCATGGGGTAGGAAGCAAATAATGTGTGAAGTGTCCCTGAGGGTATACCTCCTCTTAATCAAGGAACTGGAATGGCTAGTCGGGCCCAAGATGTTTACTATACTGAGGAATTTTAACATAAATTATTTAATTTAAATATAAAACTAGTTTTGAAATTGACAAAACAAAATTATTATGAATTATCAAACTTTCCAAAGTTTTTTTTTATTATTAATTACCAAACCTAAAATAAATTTGTCGCCAAGAATTTTTTTGAATTTGGTGCCTCTTTTTATATTTCAAGACAAAAACTAAGTTGGAAATTAAAAGAAATATATTATCTATAATTGTAATAATAAATTATCTATAATTATAATAATAAGTGATAATATTATAATTATAATAATGAATAATAATACTATAAAAAGACTTATATTTAAAGATGATCCAATTGGAATTTGGAACAAGTGGGTGGCCACCAATATCCACCTGGATCACATCCTAACCTCCTCATGGCTTCCTCTCCAATCTATAAATGGAGGCATATTCCAAAGGGAAAGGCTAATACGTGATGAGTAACAAAATAATGGTGAATTGAGAATAGCTTTTGGTTTGTAATTGAGAGTTTGTGAACTTCATTTTGGTCCTAAGAGATTTTGGGCTAAAGTGTTCAAGAGATGGTGATGGAATTAATGGAGGCCACTTGGGTGTTAGAACATTGAATTGTTGGAAGGAATTTTTCAACGCCAAGGCTTGGTTGTAAATTGCTTTCTAATTTATTAATACAGTTATACATTTTCCTTTCCTAATAAAGGTTGTCAATGGTTTTTATTTGTATTTCTCTTTGGCTATTTTCATAGATTCATTGAAACATGTGTATGTATATTACTTTCATTGTTTCTATTTGATCCTTTTTATAGGTCTATGTTTCTAGAAATCATTGGATCAAGCTTAGAGCTACAATCAATAAGGACAAACATCAGTTAAAAGGGTACGATTTTTCTATCCTTTTTGCAATTTCATTTGAATCTAAGGAAAGGGATTTGTTTTGTCTGGTTTTGTTTTAGTTCCGGTTTCTCAAACTAGGGAGATTTGTTTATGTCCACATTTATGAATTTATCCACAACACATGGGCTCACCCTTGTTACATGTTGAGAAGGGTTGGAGTGATCATGGCCTCATCCTTGATATTGGCACCAGTTGATATTTATTATTCTAAAAAAGAGTATCCTTTACATGCATAGAATTTGGAAATAATAATTCAGTTAACTCATGAAATTAATATTCACATAGTTAGTTTGCACTTCTAGCTAGAAGGGACATCTATGGCTAAATTAGGTTTGATTTCAATGTGCAAATTGGAGATAGAAACCAAACACTAGATGCATTTATTAATATAAATTATTCATCTCCCATTTTAGAGGTTTTGTTTATTTACAAGTGAATTATTATGTGCATACACATAAAAGAGTTGGAAAATATAAGAGGGAACATAAATCAGTAAAAATAGGAAAAGTAGTTGGGAGTTGGGTGGACAATATGCATTTAAGTTAATTAGAAATTAGAAATTATGCATGGAAGTGACATGTTGTTGGGTGAATAATAGGAATATTAGTGAATTAATAATTAGATTTTTTACATGAGAAGGCATGTGGAATATTACACAAGTACTATAAGAAGAGAGGGAGGGTGGCCATGAGAGGCAACTTATGCTCCCTAACTAGATGGTTGTTCTAATACTAAAACTTTTCATGGCGAAATGGTCAAGAGTTTGGTCATGATCGTGCTAAAATCTTGATCAAGTTTTGGTTCTTTTAAGAGTAGGGACTCCACATAGCTCATTGAAGAGATGCACAATCCATTAGTGAAGAGGGTATAGATCATTCATATTTGCTATCTTTTAGACTCCACATACAACCTTTACAACTTAGGGGTTTAAAGAAACAAGATTACCCTACGGATATGGTAGGGAGTTCAACCAGTGAGTTGAAATTGATTGGCCTAGGAGAATATTGGAGAAACAAATTGGAGCAATGGATCTTCTACAATTTACAATCAAGAAGTAATCACTTTCAAAACATTTAGAACTATCCCTTCAGTTTTCATTTATTTAGAAAAATTATCGTGGGTTTTCAATTCAAAAATGGAATATTTATCTTTTAGGTAGTAAAGGTAGAATTAAGTGCAAGGGGTCTTCATTAGACTTGTTAAGGTTATATTAATCCCTAGTAGAAATCCCCCAAGTCTTAAGGGTGCATGCGCAAGTGCATATAAAGTATTTTTTGCACAAAATATCACATACAAGGGTGATCATGGCCTATGAAAGGGACAATAGTGAGTGCTCAAACCTTTCCTTAAAGGGATCCATGAGTGCATCTTGTAGTGATATTTTTTGGCATAAAAATTCAATAAAATATGCCCATTTTATGAAATTTTGGTGAAACTTTTTCTGGATTTTTGGGAGAGGGGGTTTACTTATGTTATTCACCTTTTAATAGTGATGTAAGTTTGTTTAAACCTTCCCAAATATGTGAAAACATATTTGATATTTCCTATACCATGATTGCATTGGATCAATTTTGTGAAACATTTTCTAGATTTTTGGGAGAGGGGATTTACTTATGTTATTCACCTTTCAATAGTGATGTAAGTTTGTTTAAACCTTCCCAAATATTTGATATTTCCTATACCATGATTGCATTGGATCAATTTTGTGAAACATTTTCTAGATTTTTGGGAGAGTGGGTTTACTTATGTTATTCACCTTTTAATAGTGATGTAAGTTTGTTTAAACCTTCTCAAATATTTCAAAACATATTTGATATTTCCTATACCATGACTGCATTGGATCTATGTTCTTATTCTTGTGATTTGAATGAGATTTTTTTCAATACATAACCTAGGAAGAAGATTGACTGGTGTACCTTTATACCTTTAACTATGATAAATATTTTAGTTTTATTTAGTGCTAATAGTGTTCTCATAATACATGTATCCTATATCAAAATGAGAAAAAGGAAGCTCCTAGCTATATTTGTCCTAGTAATTGCATGGCAATTATTTGAATAACACTTATCCTAGTTTATAACCGAGGAAGTGAATTAACTATTGTACTGTTACATTATCATTGTTGATAGAAACCTTTGAAGATGATAATAGCAGGATTGTACTTATGGGTGCATATTTGTAATCAAATCAATTATGGAAGATACTTCACATATTTGTAATCAAATCAATTATGGAAGATACTATATTGTACTCAATTTGTATGGTTTTCGTGTCAAAATAGTAAAAGTAGGAATAATTCAAAAATACAATGACTGTGATATCATAGTGTAATGTTGTCATAGCTAATAGACTCTTGTTATGAGAATGTTTAGGAAGACAATATTAATAATTTAACTTTGCATTCTAATTTTGATGAAAACTCTTCTTTAATCACATGATTGTTCGAAGATCAAAATAATTAATGTTGCATTCTTGTTTTGCATGAGTTTTCTCTTATGGAATGAACCAACAAGTTAGGAGGTGTACTTGGGCATCTGGCATAAATGTTAATATCAATCCAATGACTTGATTAAATATGCTTTGAATCATGAACTAGTTAAATTAAGTGAAATTAGTTGTAGGAACATCTTCAAATGTGATTTTGAATCTAGGAAGTGATAGATGGATAATTATATCAATGCTATCTATTTGGAAGAGTATTATACCACTTATTTCACTAAGTTTTGTGTCCTTAAAAGAGGATCTCATGTAAATATATACATGTTTTAGGAAATATATAAACCTTAATAGAGATATTATCATGAATAATAGTCATGCTTAGATATTATGTGGTGGATTTTTAGAAATAGTACTTGATGAGATTGTATATCCTATTATGCTTCTGTATGAATAAATGTGAAGTGGAATTATATTAAGCATGTAATGTTTTCGTGAATAACATATATATATATATATATATATATATATATTGAGAGATAGAGAGAGAGTACTAGTTAACATAGTGTTGGGAGAGGCACTACATGTTGTTAACAAGGTTGGATGATACATGAAGCCCTCATTTTGTGTTTTGAAATTATGATAAATTTGAACAACTTTGTAAAGGTGAGCTACTAGTTGAGTTGTTAATGGGATTTAATATATATAATCATAATATAAACACAAATCGATCAAAAGAATAAAGAATATTTTTCATGCACGTTGAGCAATTCATACATAGGGTGATGCAATATCTCAAGATTTGTACACTAATTGAAATTCAACATGCCATGGAAAAATTAGTGTGGTGCAATGGAAACATGGTGGCTCCATAACCCATAGGTTCCAAAATAAAATAAAAAATTGGCTCTGGTACTTTTTATTGCTATGTATACTTTGTTTAAATGATATTTATCATTTTATCTATAGAATGTTGCATGTTTATATGGAAATTCAACTCCAATACAACAAACCAATTTCAACACACAACAAATTTAAGTTGAAAGAAGTCTAATAATCATAGAATCATTGAATCACATATATAGAAAACATATCACCAAACATAATGAACTTCTACTCCACATAGTGCATTTTCAATTGAAAGGCATATGTGTCCCTCTCATATGTCTCTTAAGGCCACAAAACAAATCATTCATCCATGGTTCAAGTGCCTCCCAAGGCCACGAAATTGAATAATTCATCCATGGTGCCTATGCCCAATTCAAAAAAATATATATTAAAAGAAAATATAAATCTAAGATCAAGCTATACAAAAAATAGCATTGTTATGATTCATTAAATATGTGATTCAAATTCAGTGCTCTACATAGTCCCTCTCTCATTTTTCTCAAGGTCTCAAAATCAAATAATTCATCCATGGTTCCTATTCCTCCCAATGCCACAAATCAAATAAATCATCCATGATGCTTATGCCTCGTTGAAAACAAAAAAATTATTAAAAATGTATATAACTTTAAGATCAAAATATGCTTAAAATAACAATGATATGATTCATTAAATATGTAATTTGAATTTGGTGTTCTACATAGTATAAATCACTACAAATGACAGAGAGCATAACCATCCCTTAATGTTATTGTACTCAATTTTAATAATGATCTAAATAATTAGTTCACACATTGCTAGCCTTTGGCATTGTTTACGCACATACATTAATTAGCACATTAGAGAGCATGGAAAAACCACTGGCTAAAATTTTTAGCTAGCACATTAGAGAGCATGGGAAAACCACTGGCTAAATTTTTTATAAAATTCTAGTGCACTAAGAATAAATAAACACACATCTAAACAGTTTGCCTTGTATGGGCACCATGACTTGATGCATGCAACTACGATGACCTCACTTATTTATGCGTACAGTGCATCTCTTCCAAATTTATTTCAAAGAATATGCAGTATTCATATTCCTAACTTATGTAAATCACCACAAACGATGTGTCAATACATCCATTAAAGCACCAGATAACATGGGGATTCGATGATAAAAATATGATAACATGGGGATCATAGTGCATCGAGAAGGTATGGGTGCATCAAGAAATTAAGAAATCATGAAATCATGTAATTGTGTCACCAACCAATGGGGCAATCATCGGGGTAAAGTGAGCATTGGTGCTTATATGGGTGTGAAACCAATGGGGCAATCATATGGGTAAAGTTAGCATTGGTGCTTATATGGATGTAAAGCATTGAATGAATGGAATGGTAGAAATATATTTTTAATTTTTTTTAAATTATTTTACCTTATTTTGATGTATCTAATATCCCAATGCATTAGTGTGTTTATAGGTATGGGGTGTAACGATATTTTAAAATGTTTTAACCTATTTTGGTGTGATTGGTAAGTTAGTGTAGTTAAGTTAGACAAGGTGCACGAACATGATTTTTGAGCACATGGCAAAGGGTTTTGAAAAAAAATTTGATATTTTGTGATAGGATATTTTGACATACACTGGTGCTTGTGGTGGTATTGAGCATTGCAAAAAAAAAATTTAAATGGTCATTATTTTGTTATAAAATATTTTGATCTACACTAATGTTTGTGGTAAAGTTGTGCATAAGTGCGAGTAATATTGAAGCACATTGGTGTGTTTGTACAGTGTTAATACATCATAAAATAGATATTCGCTGAAACATCTAGCTACCTATCTCCATTAGAAACAAAGAAGGGATAATTAGTTCAACAAAAAAGGGATAATTCTTTGTAGTGGAATGAAGTATATTTTTGAAGAAAATACAATTTATTTGTTTCTTTTTTGTATAGGAAAATGCATACCTCGATTTAAGATGAATACCTCTATCCCTTTCTGCTAGTGTTGTTGGTTATTTTTCTTCATCATTGTTAATTATTTTGCTTCAACTGCTGCAAATTTGAGAAAAAGTTGTGTACAAAATTCTTTGAAAATATGAAATCTATTTGTTGGTATATTGGTTGATGAAGTGTTTGTCATAGGTCATACAAAACATTTATTTTAAATGTTTGATTGAATTCATTAAGGATTTTTGGATTTGCGCTACCTCCCTCACGTTAAGGGATTACAATGTCTCTGCTTTGTTTTGAGGGAGAAACTTTCTACAACCAATAGATAGGAATCCTCCTAATATGCAACTCAAGCTAGATTGAGATAGATCAACATTCAATATTGGTACAATGGGGTTGAACCTTTTATATATCATTTTATTATCATTGAGTTTCGTGATTGAGATACATGATACATTGGGGTTGATACATTTATTTATCATTGAGTTACATGATACAATGAAAATGAATGCTAGATACAAAATAAATCAAGACCAACTTCATATTTTTAATAAATATAAATCAACATGTTTATCACATTACAAAATTTACATTTCCTAGTTTAGAAAAACTTAAGAACGTGATGAAAATGAAAATAAAATTAGTATTCAAAACCATTCAAAACAATAAAAATGAAAATTTCAAATAACGTAATTTTTACTAAGCCATCAAAGAACTACTACGAGAAATAGTTTCCAAAACCTTAAGCATTTTGACCAAATGTGCAGATGTCTAGGGACATTGTTGTTGGAGTTACTTCACACACACCTAGGATTTATTTTTCCTAAGGTTTTTATTTGTTTATTAGTCATAATTAGTCATTATCCAGTCTCGTATATTTTAGGAGAGAATATTCCACCTGGAGAATATTCTCTTTCAGTTCACACTTCAGTTTGACTAGTTGAGTTGAGTTTAGATGTTGCATTGGGATCGTCACCATGCTAATTCGACCTTGCCTTGGTATCATCACCAAAGTGGCGCATTAGCATTGATTCCTTGAGTTAACTCCTCACTACTTTCTGTTCAGTTAGTTAACTGAAGACTAGTTGACTAGTTAACTCAACTAGGTGGCAGTTCACTCCCGTCACTGCCTGAGAGACTAGAATAGGTGGCAATTCACTCCAATAATTTTTGGTGTGTGTCCAGATCACTCTAGACCACCACTATGGCGACTTGGTTCACCTCAAGTCGAACTCATTGAGTTATACAGAGTATATCATGTGTAAATTATTCATTATTCACAACGGTTAATGAGAATTATTTCCATTCTTTCTCTCCTTCTTCTTCTTTTTCCAATTCTCTCTGCAAATGTGTGTATCATTGTTTAGCTAGATCTATTATGTGCAGGTCAACACATTTACATGGTATCAGAGCCGATGGACTGCTAAGCAAAAGCTACACCAAAAAAAATTTGCAGGTACAAATGATCAAAGGCAGCGAAAAGATGGAATTCCAAAAAGAATTCATTCTTACACCTTACAACTATTTTGCATGGAAGGAGAAAATAGCCATACATCTCTGATCCAGAGGGTTGTACAGGTTAACCATGAATACATATTCAAAGCCGACATCATCCATAGAAAAATCCAAGTACTTAAATCACATGGATGAGGCACTCGAAACAATTTGCAGTCTTATTTATCCCAATCTCCTTTTTCATATATCTTCCTGTAAGACTCCCAATGAAGCCTGGACCATCTTGGAAGGGATCTTTGGAAAACAGGATGAGATGAGGGGACACATGTTGGAGGTGGAGCTGCTCACATTGGATCCAAAAAGCTTCGAGAATATCCAAGATTTCTTTACAAAATTCAAGGATTTATTGTCGCAACTCAAAGCTTGCGGGGTTGATAAATCGAAGGAGGAGAAACAAATGGTTCTCACCATTCTCTCCAAGCTTGGTCCTGAATTCTCAGTATTCGTATCTGCATTCCATATTGTCAGGTTCGCCTCTGGAGCCACCTGGAAGATGCCTTCTCTTGAAGACTTTATCGAATCCATGACACAAGAGCAAACCAAGCTCATCAACATGGGCGCAATCAAAGGCCCAAGGGTGCATGCACTCACTATGCATGATGGCAGCCACAAATATCAGAAATCTAAAGACAAAGATAAGCAGAAATCTCATGCACATACGAAGAAGGAAGGGTATACAAAACCCTTCACCAATGCCTCCGGATCCAAAGGAGAAAAGGGAAGAAAAGGAGAGAAATGCACATACTATCACAAAGGATTCCATTCAAAATCCGCATGCATGCAAAAAAAATAGATCTGATGTCTCACATACTTCAGCAAAATAACCTTGGAGATTGCATCCCCGAGGGTGCAAAGAAGAAGAAGCCAGAAGATCTGAATTCCAAGAAAGGAAATTCTAGCCATGCCTTGATTGCAATCAACTCTTCTCTCGATGCTTGGATCATAGATTCAGGAGCATCACATCACATGACTGCCTCAGAAGCAGTCTATTCTTATTTGGATGCATGCAAAGGTCCTCCTATTTTGATGGGGGACAACTCTTCTGTCAAAGTCACCGGCAAAGGAAGGATTGAACTCACCAACGGAAGCTTCGAGAATGTGTTGCTTGTTCCCAAGCTTTCTGTCAACCTTCTCTCCATGTATCAGATGAGGAATTATGGCACTGGAAAGAAATTCGTATTCACACCAAATTTCGTGGACATATACAACATGCAAACCAACTCCAGCATTGCTACCGGTGAGGTCAATCATCAGTCTAGATTGTATACATTTTCTGAATTCATTGAACCTGATTCTTCTTTACTGCTTACTCATGTTGATGAAAGTAGTAGGATATGGCACGAAAGGTTTGGACATTTGAATTTCAGATACATGAAACAAATTAGCAATC
>SNQJ01S0020180.1:143195-157876 GCA_010110895.2 Picea sitchensis | reverse complement strand
TGTGGTAAGGATGCTACAGTGGTATGTTTGGTTGCATGTTCAACAGGCAGAGTAGAAGTCCAAGCAGAGAGTGCAGATTTCAGTTCTTCAGGTTCAAGGTTGCCATCAATGCCAAAGGGGGAGATTGTTGGCATACTTACAAACAGAAGACAATGTGTGCGTGTTTGTCATTGATGTCACAGATCAGCACGATCAGCAGCGTAGCGATAATGGCATGGAAATGATCAACAGTGAACAGAATCAGTGATCATTGGATCCCTTTCAGAATTCCCAATGACCGTCAAATCTGAATTCATATAGGAGGAGCGCACAGTAGAAGAGAACGAATCTCAGGCGTCAAATCTGAGCCCAAAGACCGATTGTCGTTAGATCCAGAAGAAGGAGCACGATCTTTACGTGCAAAATGAAGCAGGCTTACAAAGTCCCGAAAGAAGGAGGACTGTCCATATTCAAGAAGGACATGTGGCGAGTGACTAGAATTGTTGACTTACACATTGGAGGATTCAATGGAGCATGGTGTGGGGACTCACGATTTGTGATATCCCAAAATGATATGGGACGTTGGATTGAGGATTGATTTGAACCCTTGGATCGAGGGTCGTGGACAGTTGCATGCAGACTACACGTGGCGAGACGTCATATTTTCCCTGACTGGAAAGTCAAAGGAAGGAGGTGCTCTATCCTTTGAAATCCTGAAACGCGAAACCACAATTTAATCTGAGTCGTTGATCAAAGGGAGAGCGTGGACCATTGATCTGGATCCATTTCAAAGTTTCGTATATCGAGAGCTGGAGGAGTCAATGAGACTCATGACAAAAGTGTGAAATCATGAAGAGCTCGTTTGTTTGGCGAGTGGTCATAGCGCATGGTCACTTCGTCGAGAGTTGGAGGGAGGAGCTAGTGCAGCCAAGCTCTTTTTCAACGATCATGACATGGAGAATCGACACCCTTCATCACAAGAATGCCAAAATGTGAAATCGCGAAATCAATTATGCTTAGTGTTCGGTCACAGCTAGTGGGCATATGAGATAAATGCGAGACCCTACGGAATTAATCCAATGGTGTAGATTAATTGGGAATATGATCGAAGGGCTACTGTTGCACTTCACAGTTAATTGATCAATTACGATTGAGTTAGCATAAATGAATCATAGTTATTGGACATTTGGAGATTCAGTTACCGAGGTGTTTTCTTGGAGATTCAAGGTGTAACTGAATAGGGGGTATTGGATCAAATGGAAATGGAATGACTATGGTACGTTGGTTATTCTAACTGGAAAAATGAATTGAACTGTAAGAAAGATAAAATTACAGTATGCATGGTGTGAGATTAAACTCAGAGATGTTGAACAAATAGAAGTAAGAGAAGAATTGTAGAACAGTTTGAAGAAGAGCAGAATTTCAGAACAGATAAAAGAAGAGAAGAATTGCATAACAGATAGAAGCAGAGAAGAATTGTAGAACATAGAAGAAGGGATAAGAAGTAAGACACCTGTATTGTGTGTTATTCATTCATTTATTCTTAATCAGGGAGGTAGGGTGGTGCTAGGGAGGACTGTAGTCCTCTGTTATTCAAGTTGGTGCTTGAATAATGAAAGTTGGAGCTTTCATCTAGTTGTGGCTAGAAAAACAGGGTGGTGCTTGGGAAAACACAGATTTTTTTGTATACAATTTGGTTCTTGTATAAGTGGAAGTAGGTGCTTCCATCCAGTTGGTGTTGGAACACTCAAGGAGTTGGTGCTTCCTTCTAGTGGGTGCTAGAGAAACCAGAGATTTGGTGCTCTCAACAAGTTGGAGCTTGTAAAACAAAGGTAGTAGCCTCACTTTGAGTTGGTTCCCAAACATAGATGATGTACAGAACTTAAAAGACAACCTATCATTCGAAGAAGAGGAGGTTTTCTCCCTTTATGGGTTTCCTCGTGAAAATTTGTCTCTGTGTATATCTTATGTGTGACTGATGTTCATTACTCATGTTGTTCATATGTTGTATAATATTCATGGTCACTTGGAAGAGACTAAAAATTGTTTGAATAGTCATAAAAATTTTAAGCACAGTAACAACTGATTCACCCCCCCTCTCAGTTGTCTTGGTATTTTCAACACCTCCCATTATCTCTACCCTCTTTATATCCTACATCTACCACCTATTTCTCTCTCGTCTTTATGTTAGTCTCACTCTCACTCTCTCTCCAACCTCTCTCTCTCTACCCTCCCCCTCTTGGTCTTCCTATCCTACCATGTCACACTCTCAAACAATCCATCTCTACCCCCATATCTCTTTACCTCTTGCATCTAACCCCTTCTCTCTCGCTCCTTTTATTTGCATCCCTCTCTCTCCCCCCACTCTCCCCACCTTTCTCTATTTTCATCGATCTAACCACCCTTCCCTCTTTTTCCCCCTTCTTCCCACTCTTTGACTCTCTACCCTCCCTCTCTATCTCCTTTTCCCTCACTCTCTTTTTCTTCCCTTATCCCCCTCTCACACTCTCTTTATTCCTCTCTTTGCATCCCCCCTCCCTATATCACAAGGAAAGAAATGGCCTTGACCTAGACATGTCAAGACCTAGACCTAAACATAGACATAGCAATACCTAGACATGGCAACACCTGGGGAATGGCCTAGACCTATACGATGACCATGACATAGATCTAGACCACGACATAGAGCTTGACATAGGCCATTATCTAGACCACGACATAGAGTTAGAGCTAGATTTAGACGATGACCTAGAGCTTGACGTAGACCCCCCTAGCTCCATCTAAGCCTATGCATAACTTATACGCAACCCTTAACCCCCTCTACACTCGAGCCTTGAGTTCACTATCCATATACCTTTTGTACAACACTTCCACCCACATCACCCACATCTTGGTGCTCTAACCATTTTTCTATCCTTGAAAACACTTTCAATCCTAACCCCTTAGGCCTTAATTTTCCCCATACTCATATCCATCTTTATTCATAAAGATGTTTGGTCTATAATAAATTCTCTATACATTGCATTAAGAGAACGCACGCACTTTTGTGACTTGATTGAGCTATGGTTGTTTATCGTTTATGCCCAAGAGTGATGTGTGTGCGTTCCTAGAACACATGCATGCTTTAGTGCACAGACATTCTAGGAACGTGTGCGCGTTCCTGCTGGGAATTTTCTAGGAGCGTGTGCGCGTTCCTGCTGGGAATTTTTTGGTGCCAAATACACTCCATCACCTCATACAATTCACGACATATTCAGACAAAAATAGTTCACACAAACATGTTTTTCTTCTTTTAATGTTCTTGTTTGTTTCATAGAGATTTTTGTGCTATTGCTAGACCATTGTAGGAAATTTTGGAGGACAAATTTGTTAAGTGCAATTGAAATTTTTGTTTGTATCTTCTTGTGTCTTCGTGGAATTGGAAGACAAGTATGTCCAAGTGTAATTGGAATTGTTTTTTGTATCTTCTTGTTTCTTTTTGGAATTGGAAGACAAATTTGTCCAAGTCCAATTGGAATTGTTGTTTGTATCTTCTTGTGTCTACTTGGAATTGGAAGACAAGTGTGTCCAAGTGCAATTGGAATTGGTGTTTGTATCTTCTTGCGTCTTCTTGGAATTGGAAGACAAATTTTTCCAAGTGAAATTGGAATTGGAATTGGAATTATTAGATTTTTCTTCTTTTGTAATAAAAAACAAATTTCTCCACTTGGTTGTGCCTTATTACATAATACAAAGAAAAAAATTTGGTGGGTGTTTGGAAGACAATTTTTATCTTTAAACATGGGGAACCAACGGATTCGAGAAATAAAGTCCTTGAGAAAAAAAAAAATCGGTTCTAAAGGTATAAGAAGAAAGAGAAAAATCAAAGTTATATATGTCAAAGCATAGGATTTTAGAAGAGGTAAATCCAATTTCTAGAAGAATAGATGTCGTTATTATTTCTCCTCCATCAACAGAAGCAAAGAGTAAGAGTTTATTAGAGAGAAATCCATCGAGTATCTCATCAAGAAAAAATTTTGTGGATGACTAGATGATGGAGGATTTGCTTGGAGTTGATTGTACAATGGATGAAATTAGAGAAGCAACCAGTGTACAACACTGTGGTGAAGAAGTTCCTATGGTGCAATCTCTTGTTACACAGTTAAATGTTCCAGAAACTAGTCAATCCCATGTCCACTCTCCTCAAACAGTTGATCTATCGATGATTGAAGGGAAAAGAACTGCAACGTTGTTAACTCCACAGCGGGGAGGTCAAGTGTGCTAGAATAGGGGTTCATCGTCCCTACCTAGATTGAGCACTATGCGTCGAAGAAATCCTAAACGCATTCAAGTCTATGAAAGTGGTCTAGCATCGCTTGAAGGTAAGTTACCTAACCTTACTATTCGTTATCACTCTTATAAAATCATTAAACAATATTTTGAACCAAAATTAGATGTTGTTAAATGTCAATTAATTTTAGCTTTGTTCAAATCTAGAAGTTTCATTGGTTTTAGGAGAATTTTAAGCATTAAAATAGTTAAAAGTGTAGAAACAAGTCATCATATTGTTAGAAAACTTGTAGATGCTTTTCAAAGAATTGGTAAGAAATATCATTCTAAAGACCGCAATGCAGTGCGACGTGTCTTGTCACAATCAATTGTTAGAAAGATCACAAGAAAACATTGTTTGCTACAACAAACCCCTCACCTCTTGAAATTAAATGCCAAAACCCTTAGAAATTATTCGCATAGACGAGATAGCCTCAACACAGGTGGCCCAACATATTTGTGGGACTTCACTTGTAGGCTACCTCGTTTTGACATGAAGTTAATTGGAGTGGTTAAGGGACTAGTTCAGGATTTTTGGCATGAGAACACTAGGCCTTCTTCCAACCAAAAACATGTAATAAAATTTAGAATGGGGTCTAGGGACCGTGAACCCCCATATTAAACACTTTGTTGGAATTACACAGACATAATTTTATGAGAGATTCAGAACAGTACATAGTGCACTTAACTTGGGCCAAAGATGTTTCCATAAATGCAAGCCTTGGTATGTTCGAATAAACACAATTTGTAACACATGTTGTTGTAGATATCACATTGAGTATAGTTATTATTATCACATACACACATAGATATATATATATATATATATCATGTTTTTCATAACACCATTTTGCAAGAATTCTCCGTTATTCACAACATCTTGTGTACAAGGCCATAGGGTTTTACATTTTATCAAAAATCATGATTAGATGGGACATGCCCCAGGTGTGGTGAAATGAAATTACTAAGCAAGTGCATCCATGTAAGCGATGAGTATGAATTGGGGAGGAAGGAGATTGCCTTGCAGAATTAAATATGTGACATATGATTGTTACAGAGAAATCCCCCTTCAGACAAGTGGATTCCCTCTTGGGATCTAGACTCCTAAGACCAAGACAGAAAGGTGCTAAAGTTGGTCACTGACATTCCTTCTAATGAGGCTAAATTTTTCAAGGAATAATAAGAGAGGGATATAAATACCTTTAATAACATTTGTCCCATCTCGATCCAGGTTGATCTTGATCTCCAAGTTCTTCATAAATTCCTGCAATCGAAGGAACAACAACGACAAAACATACTTCCTATTCCTATTATGATTAGCTCTGAAATAGATCTATCAAAAAGAACAAATTCATGAAACATGCATGAATTTGAAGGAAACAGGCCAAGCACATATATATATTAATGAAAACAAAGCAAAGTGCTTACAACCATATATGTAGATGCAGCAGATTCACCAAGCTCTCTTTGTCCAACCCCTTTGCTCAAATGATCCACCAACAAAATGCATATGCTTCACTGATAAATCTCCCTTATGATATCATAAGTTTGATGCCTCTAAACTTCCATATGCTTTTACCATGAGAAGGCCTCCTTATATAAGGTTGGAGAGACCCTATGATATTTCTCCTTCAGTTGTGGATGTTCCCTAAGATCTAGCCTTGACCTCAGATTCGAATCCAACTGATTTCCAAGATGAAGAGGATTCTTCCCTGATTTTCCTCAACAACCCAAAATTTGCTCAAACAGGTCAGTGATCCCCCAAAAGGGTGCACAGAGCACTGCAACGCTCCCCCAAAGGAGTGTACAAAGCGTTGGCACTACCTGATAGTGGGCAAGGGAGCGATGCCAAAAATTCCTTCAAATAATGGAAACGCTCCCCCAGAATGGTATCCTGAGTGTTGCTACGCTCCCCCAAAGAGGGGTAGGGAGCAGTGGCACTCCCTAACAGTGGGTAGGGGAGGGTTTCCCTTCAAAAATCATTTTTAAGTGGTCTTTTTTATGGAAAATGCTTTGTACTCCTCATCAAATTATTTCTCCTTCTTAAACTAGTCTTTGAAGGTGTCTCAAGTGTCCTTGTGATGTCGTTCGAGACATGATATGGGCAAGATGACAGTATTATATTTGTGACACTTGTGTCCAAAATGAGACACTTGTGACATTAATAATGACGACAATAGGTCATCATTGTAATGAGTAATTTTGATGTGTAACAGATTTCCCCCCAAAGTGCAAAGTTAGAAGATCGAAAATGATAATTGAATTACTTTGCAGACTTTTACGAGCAAGGGTATGGACTCGGAGAACCTGGCAGAAGTTGCACACAACCATCAAACAAATATTATGATATGTTTCAAACCCAATGCAGGCATACCTATGCTTGGGTGATAAATACTTGTAAGGTATGGCCGCCATAAGATACACTACGGACCCATAATTATATTAACAAAGAGTATAGCCACCAAAGATACAATGTCGATCTATACTTCCATGACATGAACTGATCGTAGCCATGAAAAATACATGGTGGATCTACGAAACCAAAATACATAGCAACGGACCAATACAAAGTGGATCTATGTGACAATATATGTGTCAATATTCAAGAGAAACTTTGTCGCAACCTGGGAAAAGTACATATCAGAGTGATCACTCAACCCAGGGTCTTCTTACCGATCTCGATGCAGTATGAGTCTAACCATGTGAATAGATGCCTTGATGTCGAACATGGCAGAGACCACTTGATTACCAATCAATGAGGTAAACCATTAACAAGTGCGAGGGAAATCACCATTGATGTCAATGATTCCCAAGGTACCCTAGTACATTCCAACGAATGTGAATAGATGAGATGAAATAGAACATTCATGGAATCACCCAATCAGGGGTCAATGATGTAAACCCATTGTCAGAAGCAAGGAGGCCTACCATGGAGGCATGCAGGTCCCAAGGTACTAACTAGTTTCTAAGTCTAGTTCCTGGATAATGTGTTGAAGTCGACAGGAACAGACTCGTCGAAGGAGGGCCTTGATGTATCCCCCATCAACGACATGAAACGGATAGAGAGATGTAAATTGGTGGATCAAATGAATATGGACTGAGACAGGTATTGAAACAGGAAATTTTTTATGGTTGACTCTCAAGGCAGATACGTCCCTTGAACATTGAGGCACAACAGCAGAAACATGACATGGACCAAAACATGATGATGCAGTGGATATTTTGAATTTCTTCGAGTGACCAAAAGGAGTAAGAAAACTTAGAGGATTGGTTCAATGCAGAGGTTCAGCAGATTAAAATGTGTGTAAATACAAAATGTTGTGTTAAAGGGCGATTGTAAGAGTGACTGGTGATGTTTTCAAAAACTACTTGGCTTGCTTCCTTCAAATTTTTCCCCCATCCAAATCGACGAGTACCTCTTTTTAATTTAACGAGCTCGAGGAGGGTAACACATGCTCGTTATAACTCACCTTCGGTAAGTCCCTCTTCCTTTGTTTAACAAACTGGAAGAAGTAAGGGTTTAGTCCCATATGGGCCCTTCAATGTATATTTTAGCGAGTCCAGAGAAGGAAAGCTCAGTGGTTTTTCATGTTTAGAGATTCTGAAAAGAACTTAAAGAAGACTCCATTGTTGTCTTTTTTCCTAATGTTAGTCTCATGAGACCGAAAAAGAGATAAATTATCACTCGAAAGACGCCCTTTAAAACCTTTTAAGGAGTGGGAAAGGAATCAATATCACTCGACAATATTTTCATGTTTAGAGAGTCTGAAAAGAACTTAAAGAAGACTCCAGGGGCTTCATTTTTCGTATACCAATGTGAGCCTGAAAAGGAGATAAAAGGTTTCTCAGTTACATTCTCATGTTTTTACGAGCACAAGAAAAAACAAAGACTAAGCTCTGTACTCTGCCCCCAGCTTGAAATCTAGTGGCTTAGCTCCAGAATGATCATCAAAGGATGGAGACATGCCCCCCAAGCCTCAATTCATTCACCGACTTTGAGGTTGTCACCAATTTCTGTACTAGATGGATAAAAATGATATGGGTGGATGAAATGAAGGTTCAAATACGAGACCTGACGAAAGACTTGACTCGACATCTACGAGATATGAAGAAAGACTTGACTTGACAGGAGAGGTGATTGTTTCACTTTTTAACGAGCTTGACATGGGAAAAGAACTATGCTCAAGGCTCTGGGTTCAATCCCCAGATTTCTTTTTCATTTTTAAACGAGCTTGTTACAGAGAGGAAAACTATGCTCATAGATTATGTTTCATTTTTTAACGATCTTGCCACAGAGAAAAGAAACTATGCTCATGGACTCTTCTTGATCATGGCTTCCAAGAGGATAACGCTTTTGAAGGACACCATGTCAAGGGACAAAACTCGGTCATGGCTTCCAGAGATCTTCACTAGATGGAAGAATAATTCTCTTGTAGGAACACATGTCGAGGGTCTCATCAAGGGTAAAGGGATCATGCTCCAATAGCCCTATCGAAGATATCACCATGTCAACTAGCAGATCTAATTCATCGGAAGTTGAAGTCATGGGAGACAATGCCACATAATTGACCTGTGGCAGGGGTGATATCGACTGCATATAAGACCTGTTTAGGGAGGTCATTTGGTTGATGGTCAAGTCAGATCCAACAAACAAAAGATGATCAATAGTCACCATTATTCCATCGTGCGGGAAATGTATCACACAAAAAGAGTGGACACAATAGCTTTCATGGAATAGACATAATCTCACCCAAGGAGTAAATCGAAATCCAAGGGGTCTTGGACTACCATAACATCAATAAAGACAGTTTTCCCTC
This sequence comes from Picea sitchensis, assembly GCA_010110895.2. Taxonomy (NCBI): domain Eukaryota; kingdom Viridiplantae; phylum Streptophyta; class Pinopsida; order Pinales; family Pinaceae; genus Picea; species Picea sitchensis. The sequence continues at coordinate 148,772 of SNQJ01S0020180.1, read as the reverse complement.
CCAAAACTATGGTAAACTAAGGAAGGATCCCTAAAGGGTGAATGGTTCTTCTTTTAAAAGAGAATAGAGTCTGGGTGACCAGCACAAGCTGAGAATAACCCAAATCTTTCCAAGCAATAGAGGAAAAAATACTAACGAACGAACCTTCATCTATCAGCGCATGAGGAACGTCCCAACCACAAACCTGTACTGTAATATTGAAAGGAATGTGAGAGGGAAGACGAGGTCTAGTTAGAACACCCCAATCAAAAAGGATGGCCTCATTACCTGGAGTGAGTTTCGTGGGAGGAGGAATTCCTTCCAGCATGATAGATTTTGTATCAACGAGAAAAACATGGGCAGATTCGGGTTTACTCTTTAGCGGGCAAGTAGGATTGACTGATAATGACATCAAATTGACCACTTGGTTTTCATTCTCCAAGGGAATAATGGGGTCGACAGGTGGATATGGATCAATTTCTTGGGTTTCACTCTCTAACAAAAGATCGGGATCGACCAAAGATGGGATCGAATCAACCACTTTGTCAACTGGTTCAACTAAGGACATGACCAGATTGACGACATGATCAACCGGACTGACCAATGAAGGGACTGGAGAAACCACTTTGGCACTCATCAAAGGAGGAGTGAAGTTGACCACGTCGAAACTCTTCAGATGAAGGGTGGGACTAACCAATGACGAGACTGGATCAGACACTTGGGTCTCACTTTTAAGATGAAAAGTGGGGATGATCGATGATGGAACTGGATCATCTATTTTGGCTAGTGGTTCAACCAAGGATGAAACCAGATTGACCACCTGATCAACCGGACTGGCCAGGGAGGGAACCGGATTGGCCATTCAATCAACTAACGATGGGTTGGGGGAAATCTTATGATAACCAGATGGAAGTTGAAGATTTTCTAAAAGAGAAGAATCCTCGTCCATATGAGGACAAAGGTGAAAATAATGATCACCTTCGCCTAACATGCAAGGAAATTTGACATTTGTCTTCTTCTTACCAACCTTAATGTCACCAGTGGATAAGGTGTCACCAGCATGTCTAGCAGGGGACAATGATGTGGAGGACCACACTTCTAATACCTTGGGAATACCAGGGAAATCCCTCAGAAAATGGTCACCCTTACAAAGACTGCAAGGGAATTTGGGTTTCAGATTCTTCGTTTTAATCTTATCAACCTCATCAACACTCCCAGTACTATTAACAGTAGATGGTTGCTTGGATCCAACATCTAATGTAGTTGGAGGCTTGGTCCCTTTCTCGTTCTTCTGACTCTCTTTTTGTCTCTTATTCTTCTTATCAACTTGGTTACTCACCTTAGATATTTCACTAAGCGAAGAAGGAGAAATGGAAGGAGACCTGATGGGCAAAGAAGGAGAAAGTTCGACATGAGGTTGATGTGTGGGTGGTGTGCTTACATCTGAAGCACCTACATTCAAGATCACCGGAGTGGAAAACAACCATACCGGTAACCCAATTATGAGACTTGGAAGGCTCAAAGTAGCGATGTAAGGAGGACCAATGTTTCCGTAAGAAGCAAAAACAAAGGGTTCCCCTGGAAAAGGGGTTCCTTCATTGGTCATTCTAGGAACTAACGCCATAAAAATAAATATCCAACCTAGATTCTGCTAGGGAGAAAAAGCAACACACGCTAAAAATCTAGTAAGCAAGAAAGCAAACAAAACCTTCTCACAATGAGCACACTAGTTGGTGATGTAATCCAACGTCGTGGGAACAAAGTAAGAAGGGGTTGATATAGAGTGGGTTGAAAGGTTGCGTTGACAGCCTGCTTAACGGACTTACACCCTGGTGCAAGATCCCACACATAATCGTGGGTATACCCTCCAAGGAGCCCGAGTGAGTCTGGCCAATGTCGATTCTAGGTACCGTGAAGACTTTCCCCTCCACAGTCAGCTTGTGTAAAGTCCCTAAAGAGATAGGCCACTAAGGGTACGAACTACAACAGTGATGCCTGGGGAAACAGTCAACAGTCCGATCCACATGCAAGGGCAAGGTATCTAGCCTGAAATCAACTTGAAAGGCTTCCACTCATCATTGTGGGTATACCTTCAAGTGACCCCCATAATACACGCAATCTCTACACTGAGACCAACAAAGCAGGGTGAGTAACTCTGCCAGTCTCAATGTGACCTCAGGTTTAACCCTTGTGTGAGAAGGGCTTCCTAGGACAAAATGTAGCAATTGGATTTCACCGCTCCCTAACACAAGATCCTATGTTTCTTTGCAGCTTTGTAAATTTATCTTTCACACCTATTCCAAATCCCTACAACTAATCTAATGTAGTTTTGCTACCAGAAAATGTAAAAATCTTTAATCAATTTTTAGTTTAGCGCTTGATTTTTAAGGTTGTTGTTACTCAAAAGGAAAATGGCGTGGACAATATGGTGTTTTGACCGACTCGAAAGTTATGCAAAGAGATAAATATGAAATCTTTTCATTTCGATGAAAGATATGCTACGAGAAGGAGAAAACATTCATCATTCCAGATGCACAATGTCCCAAAATGCCAAAAAACATCAATTTCGCTACTTCAAATGCAAGCTAGTTTCACTACCCAAAAGAAAGAATGCATTTATCTTTTTTGTTTTATTATGATGTATATAGAAATTAAATACAAAACCTTCAATGCTCCACTACATTCAATCAAGAGAAAGAGTCATATGCAGATGCAAAAGACACGAAGCAAAAGGGCTACAAACAAAGTATGCAATCAAGGTAGTGAGGTATGAAGGAAAACAAGTAGAAACTTGTTCCAACAAACAAGAAATCCATCAAGGATTCTAAAACCAATAAAATATTCAAGGAACACAACAAATCCAGAGAATAATACAAGAAATGATAGGGAGAAAAAGAAAACACTCAAAACTGTCCCAACAAAACATGCAGCTAGAAAAGGCAATTTCACATTTCTAAAGAAGGTTTCAAGCTCCAATAAAAACAAGAGGGAGTGATAAGAATCAAAAACCATAAAAACCCAATCCAAACAACTTCACAAACCAACCACAAAGTCTGGGTAAAGAGCACTGCAAAACAGGTTGCAAAAGATTGAGCAAAAGAAGGTAAAAGCTCTCAAAAAATAGACTAGCGCTCCCCTAGAAGGGTGCACAGAGTGTTGCAATGCCCACTAAGACATTGTAGGGGAGCGTTGGCACCTTGGTATGGCCTATAGGGGGGCGTTGGTCTTCCCATAAACTCAGAAAAAGAGCCAAAAACCATGCAAAAACTCACCCAAAATGCATGAAAATTGGTGAAATTGCTAGTGAAGGTAGGAGAAGGCTAATGTATGATGAAAAAACAGAAAAAGTGATCTGAAAGGTGGTAAAAGGGAAGGTACAAACCAAGGAAAGAAAATAGGATTCGATCCCCAGTGGAGTCGCTAATTTCTGTTACATAGAAATCCCCCTGCGGACAAGTGGATTCCCTCTTGGGCTCTAGACTCCTAAGACCAAGACAGAAAGGTGCTAACATTGGTCACTGAGATTCCTTATAATGAGGTTAAACTGGTCAAGGAATAAGAAGAGAGGGATACAAATACCTTTAATAATGTTTGTCCTTACTCGATCCAGGTTGATCTTGATCTCCAAGTTCTTCAGAAAGTCTTGAAATCGAAGGAACAACAATGACAAAATATACTTCCTATTCTTATTATGATTAGCTCCAAAATATATCTATCAAAAAGAACAAATTCATGAAACATACACGAATTTGAAGGAAACAAGCCAAGCACATATATATATATATATATATATATATATATATATTAATGAAAACAAAGCAAAGTGATTACAACCATAGATGTAGATGCAACAGCTTCACCAAGCTCTCTTTGTCCAGACCCTTTGCTCAAATGATCCACCAACAGAATTCCTATGCTTCACTGATAAATCTCCCTTATGAGATCATAACTTTGATGCCTCTAAACTGCCATCTGATTTTACTATGAGAAGGCCTCCTTATATAAGCTTGGAGAGACCCAACCACCTTATATATTCTTGGGATAGGTTGGGGATCTTTCTCCTTCAATTGTGGATCTTCCCTAAGATCCATCCTTGACCTCAGATTCGAATCCAACTGATTTCCAGGATGAAGGGGATTTTTCCCTGATTTTCCTCAACAACCCAAAATTTGCTCAAACGGGCCAGTGCTCCCCCAAAAGGGTGCACAGAGCATTGCAACGCTCCCCCAAAGGAGGGTACAAAGTCCTAGAACTCCCTGACAGTGGGTAGGGGAGCGTTTTGCAAAATTCCTTCAAAACATTCCAATGCTCCCCTAGAATGGTGTCCTGAGTGTTGCAACACTCCCCCAAAGAGGGGTAGGGAGCGTTGGCACTCCCTGACAATGGGTAGGGGAGCATTGCCCTTCAAAAATCATTTTTAAGTAGTCTTTTCCATGGAAAATGCGTTGTACTCCTCATCGGATTATTTCTCCTTCTTAAACCATTCTTTGAAGGTGTCTCAAGTGTCCTTGTGATGTCGTTCGAGACACGACATGGGAAAGATGACAGTATTACATTTGTGACACTTGCTGCCAAAATGAAACACTTGCATCACTAGTAATGAAGACAATAGGTCATCATTGTAATGAGTAATTTTGATGTGTAACAATGATATTGATGGAGGACAGGAAAGAAACAAGATACAATTGGTTACTACCCAAGTACGATGTTGTCACTTCATGAAGGACGTCAATGAAAAGATATAACATTATGTTCAACATGTCCATGTGGCTCGATGGCAGGACGAACATTTTAGAATATGAAGAGATACATTTCATGTTGGTATTGTGTTATCAATGGTTGATTTTACTGAGAACTACACCCTTCAACCGAAAAATGTGATTCAAAGCCAATATTATCACTCAGAGTAGGTCAGCATAATGGTCCATATCACATACATGCATGGACCGGATAGTAATGAACAAAATAGAGTTATATTGAAAGAGTATCACTTCTACATAAGAGATGATCGGTGCCATGACATAGCCTACGTACAACATTTTTTTCAATTGTTATACAATCACCTTAAGGAGAAGAACATATAGATGGATGAACATTGGATTTGTTCAGATGGTTGTGCAGGCCAGTTCAAAAACTATCATGTATTTCAATGGTTTTGTATGTTGCAAAAAAAACTAAAGGTACCACACATTTGAAACTATGTTGAGTTTGGGAATGGGAAAGAGGAGAAATATGGAGCAGTTTCATGCATAAAAAGAATGTTACATGGGAAAGAAATGAAGTTCACAACTACTTCCCTCATTTGAGATGCAAAATCCCTTCTTTAATGGTGTTCTTTAGTAATGGGAAAGGGAACAGGAACCCATGAAGACCAATCACATAGGAAATTACATGTACATAGATATTTTGGGGAGGTGGTCGATGTAGATCTATCACAATGGTATGAATGCAAAACAATCTAGGGAACTCATGGATTTCATTCAATTAGAACGTCAGACAATGCAATAGTAGAAATATGGACGAGAAAACTCTCTTGATTTTGTGGTCCATGTAGTAGTAATTAATGGGATGATTGTGAATCGATAGACTGGGTTGATA
>SNQJ01S0020180.1:120669-140886 GCA_010110895.2 Picea sitchensis | reverse complement strand
TTCTAATTCGAACATACGTCCTAAAAGAATATTTGTCCCAACAAATGCTAAAATCCCCACAATGGGATACAGGGACCATTCTTCTAATTTGGACCTACTTCCTAGAAGAATGCCAATCCTCCTAGATGTTGAAAGCCACACCATGGGCTATAGAGACCATTCCTACAAGAATTTCAATCTCGGACTATTTTCGAAACAGGTCATATGTACCATAGAGATCAATCTATACCCATACTCCTTAGAAAATATCATTATCATGTCAACCACCCTAATCGGGACATCATGTCCTTAGGGGGCGGACTATTCAACCTGATCGGGCCAATAATTGTGCCTCGGGAGAATATTGGTCTTGAACCATTTTTTTAATCGGGCCACAATATTTTCCTTAGTAAAATACCAGTCCATGATACGTCAGAAATTTGTCAACCTGGACCATTCTCCACGGGGAGAAGGTATGTCCACCATCACTCTGACTATCCATTTAGTTGGCAATCATCTCCAACACTAGTGGTAGTCTCCATGGAAATCAGATAGTATCATACAGTTGCTACAATTCCATCCAATAGAACACAATTGTTTCTATCCATAGTAGTACACAACTACTTCTCAGTGGTACACAACCACTCCTAGTAGCACATGGATACTAACCAATGACACACAGTCACTACCAGTGGAACACATCCACCACAGTAGCATATAGCTATTGTCCAGAGACATACAGTGTCCACAGCAATCAAATCACATCATTTGATATCATCATGCATCAACAATGTTATCAGTTGCATCACCTATAAGTTGTACTAGCATGATGTGAATGCATCATATCTAAGTTGTACTGGCGTGATCTGGAGTATCATCTACATCATCTCTGAGTTGTACTAGCATGACATATCTAGCATGATTCGAATGCATCATATCTAAGTTGTATGCCATCTATAAGTTGTACTCGCATGATGTAGATCAGTGTCTCACTGTGGATCATATCTAAGATGTATGATCATCTCTAAGCTGTACTAGCATGACATATCTAGCATAATTCCATTACATCATATCTAAGTTGTATGCCACATCTATGTTGTACTCGCATGATCATATCTAGCATGACACGAGCCCCTTGCATCGTCTCTATGATATATGGTCATCTCTAAGTCGTACTAGCATGACATATCTAGCATGATTTCAATACATCATATCTAAGTTGTATGGCATATCTAAGTTGTACTCGCATGGCCATATCTAACATGATGCGGCTACCAACATCATCTCTAAGTTGTACTAACATGAACATAACTAGCATGATGTCAATACATCATATCTAAGTTGTATGTCCACCTCTAAGTTGTACTAGCACGATGCTCCTCATGCCACTATATCAACAACTCCAATCGTCTATATCATATCTGAGTTATACTAGCATGATCACATCTAGCATCATCTCTAAGTTGTGTGAGCATCTCTAAGTTGTACTAGCATGATACAGATCTGCAACTCACTAACAATCTACGCTACCACATATTAGTACTCCCTCCCAACCGAGGAAGTCATCTCCTCCCTTTCAACCAAGGGAACAATATCCATGAGCCCCAGACTATCCCTCAAGTATGCAAACTTTATCTTGGATAAAGGCTTCGTCAAAATATATGCAGTCTTCTCATCAGTGGAGCCACTTCTCCCCTCTGGACTTTATCATGAAGAAAATAGTACTTGATCTCAATGTTCTTTGATCTGTCATGGAACACCAAGATCTCTGAGAGCTTCACACAGCTCTAGTTATCACAATATATCACGGTTGAATCCAGCACCTGATCAAACAGTCTAGAAACCATCTTACGGAGCCACGCTGCTTCCATAAAAGCATCACAAGCTGCAATATACTATGCTTATGCAGTTTTGAGTGCAAGAGAGTTGTGTTTTCTACTAGCCCATAATATCATAGCAGATCCCATATTAAAAAACATACCAGAAGTACTATTTCTTTCATCTGCACTCCCTACCCAATCTGAAATAGTAAGTCCATGTAGTTTTATATCACTATTTGAGACATATCTCAAACCATAAGTTATCGTCCCATGAAGATATATCAATATATTATTTGTGGCTATCCAATGCTCTTTTCTAGGTTTCACCTAGAACTAGCTCAACATGTTCACAACAAAGAAAATGTTCAGCCTAGTATTCACCAAATACATCAAGGAGCCAATCAACTGACGATATAGGGACGAGTCTACTGGATCAAAATAAAAATCTCTCAACTTCCTCAAATCTATTACCATGGGAGTTGTCATGGATTTTCAATCCATCATCCCAAACTTATGAAGGATCTTTACAACGTACTTCCCTTTTCCTAGGAAGACTTCACCACACTTCTGCCATACTTCTAATCCCAAGTAATAGTGCATGAGACCAAGATCCTTCATATCAAATTATGAGGCTAGCTCTTTCTTAACCTGAATAATGAGAGGCTCTGCACCAATCTCTTGGAGCTTGCTCGAATCCATACAAGGCCTTCTTCAATCTGCATACATGGGATTCTCTTGGGTGTACCTCAAAACCTCGAGGTTTCTCTATATATACCTCTCCCTCAATTACTCCATTGATAAAGGCGGTATTTACATCCATCTGATGTAAACTCCAACCCATGGACGTTGGTAGAGATATGATGGCTATGATAGATGTATATCTAGAAACTGAAGAAAACGTCTCACCATAATCTTCTCCCTCCTACTAGGAGAAACCTCTAGCCACAAATATTTTCTTGTATTTATCGATACTTTTATCCACTGCATCCTTTATCTTTTAAACTCATTTAGGCACAATTTTCATACATCATTTTTCATGATTGATATTATTCCATCACATCTTTCTTCTATTCTTTCTGCTTGACCACTTCTTCAAAGGTGGACGGTTTTGTATCTGGAATACAGTTTTGACGTCTTGCTTTCTCTGAAAGTTCTATCTGGAGCATCATACTTCTCTTAATGATCTCACGAGCTCAAGTTGGTCTTATCTTCTTAGTCTTATATTGGTGTAGATCTATGTGGTTCTACCATGTTTGATACAACATTCTTACATAGTAACTTATTTGGAACAAACAAATACATCCTCATGGTAGCCTCCATGAAATCTTGTAAGATAAACTTTGAAATCTTTGTAGCATCGTCCAGCTTGTCTTCTAATATGAAACTAGATACCATCTTGACAAGAAGATGTTAGAAATTGAATCAAAAGGTTCAATGATTAGAACAATCTAGAAACTCTGAAATTTTAATTTTAACCACATAATCGATTTGACCATAAGTCAACCTTTGACTTTGACCAGTCGAACTTTGAATTTCACTTTGACCAAAACTTCAAACCTAACATTTTTGCTAGCTGAGGGTACCAAGAGGTGTGCTAGTCTAGGGCGCACTAGAATGTCAAAGAAATATCCCAAACATTCTACTAGAAGTGCCCGAACAAATGGGTTAGGGTTTGTTACTGCTGCAAAACCTGATTGCAACTACAACTAGTGCTATAGCGAGCTTGACAATGAACTTTCCAATATACCTTCCAGTGGTTAGACTATCTGAAGATAGTGTGGGCCCATAACCTGTTAAAATAATTGATGGGATCATTTTACCATAGACAATATCACAATATTGTCACCCAACCATAGGCACACAACCATCCTCGAGCACCTTTAACCTTTGATAGAATTATTCTGGAAAGCCATACAAGAACCAACAAATAAACCCTAGATGGTAATTACAGAAAAAAATCAAGACAAGTAGAGTGCTCCTTCTCCAAGGGTAGCGCACAAGAGAGAGTCTCCATATCCACAAAACAAGTACCATACACAATTTCAGCTGCATTACTCTCTCAAACTTGTGCCATACTTAGCTAGTACATCACCAAGAATATCACCAAGAGTATCACCAAGAATATCATCAATAGAGAATCACCAAGAAAATATCATTTGATAGCGCTAAAGAGAGACCAAGACCAAGAGATGACCATAATCCCTTATTCCTCCTTACAGTGGCAATTGCAGCTGCAACTGTAGCTCTCCACAAGACTTGCGCTTTGACTAGGTGTACAAATGAGATAAAACGTCATATTTATATTAATTTGTCCAATGACTTTTATGGTTGGGCCGACCTTACTTTCTGGTAATTATATTTTCTATTTATCTTTTTCTTGTGGAGTCGAATTTTATTTCTGGAAGATAATATTCTAATATTATTTATTCAACTTGGTCAACTTGTCTTCTTGGGTTTTCCCACATCTGTTTAGGGTTTCCCTTGCTTATGAAATATTCCATTCTAGTCAAAGGTTACCCATGGAGGTTAATACCTCCCACAACTATTGTAACATCCACAACCTTCCCATGCCTTTCCTTTCCTTGACATGCCTTCCCTTTCCTTTCCTTGACATGCCTTCCCATGCCTTGCATTGTCATGCCTTCCCATGCCTTGCATTTCCATGCCTTCCCATGCCTTTCCTTGTCATGCCTTCCCATGCCTTGTCATGCCTTCCCATGTCATGCCCTACCTTGCCTTGCATTTTCATGCCTTTCCATTCCTTCCCATTGCTTGCCTTGACTTTGTTGATATTATGGTAGTTGTGGGAGGTATTAACCTCCATGTATAACCTATGAACAAATTAGAATGTTCTGGAATCTAGAGAAACCCTAAACAGATGTATAGAAACCCTAGAAGACATGTCGTCTCATTAAAAGAATTAATATTTAAATAATGGCCTATAAAAGAAGAAGTCAGCTTGGACAGGAGACAAAGAGCACTATAAAATAGAGGGTGCTTGATCTCATTTGGTCATTCACACTCTCACAGTTCACACAAGACAAGTGGTGTGCAAGTTTGGAGAAGGAGTGCAGTTGCAGCTACTGCAACTAGGATTTTGGTCTTGGTTTCTGGTTTATGGACTTTATTTTTGGTGTGTCATTCTCGGAGAAAGAGAGATATGTTATCTCTTGGTTATCTATTGGGTATGGTACTGCTTCCAAAATTATTCTATCTATCAAGGTTATGGTTTTCAGGGGTGGTTGTGTGTCTATGGTTGGGTGGAAATATTGAGATATTGTCTATGGAAAAATGAGCACATCTCTTGTATTCTAACAGGTTATGGGCCCACACTATATTCAGATAGTATAACCACTGGAAGATAGATTTGGAAGTTATTTGTTAAGCTCGTTGTGGCACCAGTTACAACTGAAACTAAGTTTTCTGATTATGCAGTTGCAATAAACCCTAACCCTTGTGTTTGGGAACTTTTGGTGAAGCATTTGACCTAATTCCTTGACATCCTAGTGCGCCCTAGCCTAATGTACCTCTTGGTACCCTCAACTAGAAAAAACGTCAAGTTTGAATTTTTGGTCAAAGTCAAAGTTTAGACGATCAAAGTCAAAGTCAAAGTCAAAGGTTGGCTTCTGGTCAAATTGATTTAGTGGTCAAAGTTGAAATTCTAGATTTTCTAGCTTATTCTAATCATTGAATATTTTGTTTCAGTTTCTAATCTCTTCTTGTCAAGATGGTATCTAGTTTCAGATTGGAAGACAAGTTGGACAATGCTACAAGACTTCAAAGGTATGCACCTGTATACGTTATCCAAGTTATATCATCTAGAAAAAGACGAGTGTGTTTGCAGGGAAACTACTAGAGACCTTGTCCAAGTTTTAATCTTAGATTCAGTGCATTCATAAGAACAAGTGCACCCTCCATAGCAAGTGAGGCTTCAGGCTCCAGAGAGATATTTCTTGTTTTCTCTTATTGTTCTTGTTTCGAGCAGGTACCCTTGTGAAATATGTTTGATGAACAATATTTGCGGAATTTGTCATAGAATAAGTTTATAAGGATGACACAATGCTTGCAACAACTACCATATGGGCAGCAATCAGAACAAATAGAAACAACCTTGAAGAGACTCGGAGGGAGTCAGACTCAGAAAGAAGTCAGTAATTAAGAGGAAACTATAATAAACGTGTGACACTTTATAGAAAGCAAGACGGATGTTGACGGAAGCATGGACTCTCTCATAAGGAGGGAGATGATTACATAATTCCAAAAGAAGAGCATGCATATTTTGCATTCATGCATGAAGCTGGGATTAGGAGGAAGCTAATCCCCAATAATATGATCCATTGAAGAATCTGTGAATACTATGAAGTATTTGTCCATGTTCTTCATTGGAAGTAGCATCCATAATAAGCAACGTGTGTTCATATTGACTCTAGAAGAAGTCTTCTTCGAAAAGAAGCCTTGAATATCCCTGGTTGTCCATCTACATTTATGTTCTTATGGAAAAAGGTAGAATTTGGAACCTTCAAAAAGGAAGGGCATGGAATCTATAGAAGATTCCATGGACTCCAACGTTGAAGAAGGAAGTTGTGATGAAGAACAATGTATGTGAGAAATTTTTAAAAATACTTATAAATGGAAGCATTGATAGATACAATGCAAGATTCAAGGCTAGAGGGTTCTCCCAGAAGGAGGGAAAAGACTGTGATGACAGCTTGTTCTAGTATACCTCTACCTGAGCCATTATATATCTTGCAGTATCCATGGTTTGGAGTTTACATCGGATGGATGTAAATATTGTTCTTCTCAACAGAGTAATTGAAGAAGAAGCATATAGAAAAACCTCAAGGTTTTTAGGTATACCAGAAAGAGACTCGTGTATGAATATATAAGAAGACCTTGTATGGATTCAAGCAACCCAGTACAGAGCCTCTCATGTATAGCAGAAGCGTGGTGAAAACTTGCTATGACAGAGGAAGTGTATTGAAATTATTCTTCAAAAGTTTGGGATGATGGATTCCAAATCTATGGAAAACTCCCATAATGACAGATCTAAAGAAGATGAGAGAATTTGATCCAGTAGACCCGTTCCTGAATCGACAATTGAATGGCTCGTTAATGTATTTAGAGAATACTCACCCGGATATTTTCTTTGTTCTGAAAATAGTTCTAGGTGGAACTTAGCCATGAAAATTGAATAACTGCAAAGAATGCCTTGAAATATCTTCATGGGACATTTGAGTTATGATATACAATTGCATGGATTTATCGATTCAGATTGAGCAGGGAGTGTAGATAACAGAAGAAGTGTTTCTCAGATATGTTTCAATTTGAGCTTTTCCATGATATCGCAGGCTAGCAGGAAACAAAATTATGTTGCACTCAGCATTGTAGAAGCATAGTATATTGCAGCTTGTGATGCTTGTATGGAAGTAGTGTGGCTCCGTAAGATGGTTTGTGGACTACTTAATCAGGTGTTGGATTCAATCGTGATATATTGTGATAACCAGAGATGTATGAAATTCTCAAAGAACCCGGTGTTCCATGACAGGTCGAAGCACATTGAGATCAAGTATTATTTTCTTCGTTATAAAGTCCAGAGGGGATAAGTGGTTCTCCAGTATATCTCCACTGATGAGCAGATAGCAGATATTTTGGTAAATCCTTTGTCCAAGATGAAAATTTTGTGTACTTAAGGGACAATTTGGACTCGTGGAGATGAATTCCTTATTAAAAAGGAAGTGATTACCCTCGGGTTAGGAGGGAGCACTGATATGTTATTGATATATGGACAGTCATTTTCCATCTTGGAAAATGATCTAGGTTGGGAAGTCACTTTCTTTGTTGAGGAGAATGTATGTCTATGGACAGTATTTGTATGCTACTGTGGTGGATGTGATCCACTGGTAGTGATTGTGACTCATTGGTTAGTAGTAGTGTGCTACTAGGAGTGGTTGTGTACCACTAGATAGTAGTTGTATACTACTATGTATAGACACATTTATGTTATATTAAATGGAATTGTTCTGATTTCCATGGAGACTACCACTAGTGTTGGATATTATTTCCAGATATATGGATAGTCAGTGTGATGATGGAAAGACATCCTCCCTATGGAGGATGGTCCAGGTTGAAAGATTGTTGGTGGATAGCCATTCTCCCTGTGGAGAATGGTCCAGGTTGATAGATTATTGATGTACCATGGAAAATTATTCTTCTAGGATGTATGTTTGGATTACAAGAATGGTTTGTCTCCCTGAGTTCATAGTAGTGACCAGAGTGAAGAGATTTGTACAGGACAGACATTTTCCCTAAGTTCACAGTAGTGGTCGAAGGGAAGATGGTCCAGGACAATCATTCTTCTAGTAGGACATATGTTTGGATTAGAAGAATGGTCCTTTTATCCCATGGGGTGGATTTCAGTATCTGGGAGGACTCACATTATTCTAGGACGTAGATCCAGATTAGAAGAATGTTCTTTGTAGCCCATTGTGGAGATTTCATCATCTGTTGGGACAGTTGTTCTTCTAAGACATATGTCTAGAATAAAAGAATGGTCCTTGTATCACTTTGGTGAGTAAATGACTTATTCAACATCATTCCCAATTACTCAAATGGATTATGGCTTCGAGAGATTATGCATTTGATGTTATCAGATGATATTGATAGTGGTGATGTTTCTCAGTTGATCTGCGTGATCATGAGATAGCATGTATGGCTATGATGATGCTACCAGTTGAAAGCTATGTTTTTGTTGAATACCATTGCCTTTAATACCTCCCTATATAGGAGAGAGTGTTTCTATTATGGTAGCTACAGGAGGTATTAACCTCCATGTATAACCTTTGACTAGATTAGAATGTTCTGGAAGCTAGAGAAACCCTAAACAGATGTATAGAAACCCTATAAGACATGTTGGATCATTAAAAGAATTAGTATTTAAGTATTGGACTCTAAAATAAGAAGTTGGGTTGGAGAAGAGACAAAGAGTGTTATAAATAGAGGGCACTTAAGCTCATTTGATCATTCACACTCTCACAGTTCACACAAGACAAGTGGTGTGCAAGTTTGGAGAAGGAGTGCAATTGCAGCTACTGCAACTAGGATTTTGGTCTTGGTTTCTGGTTTATGGACTTTCTGTTTGGTGTGTTATTCTTGGATAAAGATAGATATGTTATCTCTTGGTTATCTATTGGGTCTGGTACTACTTCTGGAATTATTTTATCTCTCAAGGTTATGGTGCTCGGGGGTGGCTATGTGCCTATGGTTGGGTGACAATATTGAGATATTGTCTATGGAAAAATGAGCACATATCTTTTATTCTAATAGGTTATGGGACCACACTATCTTCAGACAGTCTAACCACTGGAAGATATATTGGGAATTTATTTGTTAAGCTTGTTGTGGCACCAATTATAGTTGCAGCTAGGTTTTCTGGTTATGCGACTGCAACAAACCCTAACACTTGTGTTCGGGCACTTCTGGTTAAGTATTTGACCTAATTCCTTGAAATCCTAGTGTGCCCTAGCCTAACGCACCTCTTGGTACCCTCAACTAGAAAAAAGGTCAGGTTTGAATTTTTAGCCAAAGTCAAACTTTCATTGGTCAAAGTCAAAGGTTGACTTATGGTCAAATTGATTTTGTGGTCAAATTTGAAATTCTAGAGTTTCTAGCTTGTTCTAATCATTGAATCTTTTGATTTAGTTTCTAATCTCTTCTTCTCAAGATGGTATCTAGTTTCAGATTGGAAGACAAGTTGAACAATGATACAAGACTTCAAAGGTATGCACTTGTATATGTTATCTAAGTTATATCATCTAGAAAAACATGAGTGTGTTTGCAGGGAAACTACTACAGACCTTATCCAAATTCTAATCTTGGATTCAGTGCATTCAAAATAAAAAGTGCACCCTCCATAGCAAGTGAGGCTTCAGGTTCCAGAGAGATATTTCTTGTTTTCTCTTGTTGTTGTTGTTTCGGGCTGGTACCCTTGTGAAATATGTTTGATGAAAAATCTTTGTGGAAGTTGTCATAGAAGAATTTTATAAGGATGACACAATTCTTGCAACAACTACCATATGGGTTGCAATCAGAACAAACAGAAACAAACTTGAAGAGACTCAGAGGGAATCAGACTCGGAAATAAGTCAGTAATCAAGAGGAAACTATAATAAACTTGTGACATTTTGCAAAATGCAAGAAGGATGCATATGGAAGCATGGAATCCCTCATATGGAGGGAGATGATTACAGAATTCCAAAAGAAGAGCATGCATATTGCTCATTCAGGCATGAAGCTGAGATTAGGAGGGAGCTAATCCCCAATAATATGATTCATTGAAGAATATGTGAATATTATGAGTATATGTCCATGTTATTCATTGGAAGTAGTAGCCATGATAAGCAACACATGTTCAGCTTGACTCTAGAATAAGTATTCCTCGAAAAGAAGCCTTGAATATCTCTGGTTTTCCATCTACATTTATTTTCCTATGGCGAAAGGAAGAATTTTTAACCTTCAGAAAGGAAGGGCATGGAATCTATAGAAGATTCCATGGACTTCAACGTTGAAGGAGGAAGTTGTGATGAAGAACAATATATGTGAGAAATTGTGAAAAAGACTTATAAATGGAAGCATTGATAGATACAAGGCAATATTCAGGGCTAGAGGGTTCTCCCAAAAGGAGGGAAAATACTATGATGACAACTTGTACTAGTATACCTCTACCTGATCCATTATATCTCTTGCAGTATCCATGGGTTGGAGTTTACATCAGATGGATGTAAAGATTGTTCTTCTCAATGGAGTAATTGAAGAAGAAGCATATAGAACAACATCAAGGTTTTGAGGTATACCAGAAAAAGACCCATGTATGAAGATAGAAGAAGACCTTGTATGGATTCAAGCAACCTAGTGCGGAGCCTCTCATGTATAGCAGAAGCGTGGTAAAAACTTCATATGACAAAGGAAGTGTATTGAAATTATTCTTAAGAAGTTCGGGATAATGGATTGAAAATATATGGAAACCTCTCATTATGAAATATCTGAAGAAGATGAGAGACTCTCATCCAGTAGACCCATCCCTAAATCAACAATTGAATGGCTCATTAATTTATTTGGAGAATACTCAACCAGATATTTTATTTGTTGTGAAAATAGTTCCAAGTGGAACTTAGCCATGAAAATTGAATAACTGCAAAGCATGCCTTGAAATATCTTCACAGGACCTTTGAGTTATGATATACAGGTGCATGGATTTATCGATTTAGATTGGGCAGGGAGTGCAGATGATAGAAGAAGTGCTTCTTGGATATGTTTTAGTTTGAGATTTTCCACGATATTTTGGGCTAGCATGAAACAAAATTCTGTTGCACTAAGCACTGTAGAAGAAGAGTATATTGTAGCTTGTGATGCTTGTACGGAAGTAGTGTGGCTCCGTAAGATGGTTTATGGATTGCTTGATCAGGTGCTGGAATCAACTGTGATATATTGTGATAACTAGAGATGTGTGAATCTCTCAAAGAACTTGGGTGTTCCATAATGAGGTTGAAGCACATTGAGATCAAGTACTCTCTACGTTCTTAAATTGATGAAGTACATAAAGGAGAAGTGTTTCTCCAATATATATCCATTGATGGGAAGATAGCAGATATTTTGGTAAAACCTCTTTCCAAGATGAAAATTAATGTGTGTACTTAAGGGACAAGCTGAACTTGTGGAGATGACTTCCTTATTGGAAGGGAAGTGATTACTCTCAGGTTGAGAGGGAGCACCGATCTCAAGTTGGGAGGAAGAACCGATATGTTATTGATATATGGATAGTCATTTTCCAGTTTGGAAAATGGTCCAGGTTGGGCAGTCACTTTCCAGTTCAAAAAGTGGTCCAAGATTCTAGATGGACAATGATTTTCCAGTTTGGAAAATGGTCTAGGATGGGCATTCACTTTTCAGTTCGGAAAGTGGCCAAAAATTTATGATGGACATTCATTTTCCAGTTCGGAAAATGGTCCAGATCAGATAGTCATTTTTGTAATGGAAATGGTTCAATAGATTGTTGATGTACCATAGACAGTGATTCCCCTTGTGGCCAGTTTGAGGGAATGGTCTAGGACATTCATTCTTCTTGGAAGTCACTCTAAGTAGTGGTCAAGAAGAATGGTCCACCTCTATGGGTAGTCATTCTTTCAAAGTTAATAGTTGTGAGCATTTTCGAAGAATGGTCTGTTATAGGAGGTTGGTGCAGGACAGTCATTTCCATAGGAAATGGTCCGGGAAGTCATTCCCTAGGGTAGACACATTCTCTCCAGGTTTCATTTTGATTAGTGCTGGAATAATGGCCCATTTAGGTGAATGGTCCAGGTTCATAAATCAGGGACACTCGTTCCCTAGGGAAGATTCATTCTCTCTAGGTTGCATTGTGATTAGTGTCAGAAGAATGGCCCAGTTAGGTGAATGGTCCATGTTCAGAAATCAGGGACAGTAATTATTCTATGCTTGAGAAGAATATTCCATATATCCCATGGTTGATGTTTAACTTTTCAAGGGCATATACTCTTCCAGATCTCACAAATGTGAGTGGAATAATAGCCCAGATGACTCAGTTTGTATCATGATATTGTTATGCAGGTTGATATCAGATGATATGATTGTTGAGGAGAATGTATGTCTTTGGACAGTAGTTGTATGCTACTTTGGTGGATGTGATCCATTGGTAGTGACTGTGAGTCACTGGTTAGTAGTAGTGTGCTACTAGGAGTGGTTGTGTACCACTAGATAGTATTTTTATACTACTAGGTATAGACACAGTTGTGTTAAATTGAATGGCATTGTTCTTATTTCCATGGAGACTACCACTAGTGTTGGAGATGATTTCCAACTAGATGGATAGTTAGTGTGTTGATGGACATACATCCTCCCTAGGGATGATGGTCCAGGTTGAAAGATTATTGGTGGATAGACATTCTCCCTGTGGAGAATGGTCCAAGTTGACAGATTGTTGATGTACCATGGACAGTTATTCTTGTAGGACGTATGTCTGGATTAGAAAAATGGTTCGTCTCCCTGAGTTCACAGTAGTGACCAGAGTGGAGATATTGGTACAGGACAGACATTTTCCTTGAGTTCATAGTAGTGGCCGGAGGGAAAATGGTCCAAGATAATCATTATTCCAGGACGTATGTCCGGATTAGAAGAATGATCCTTGTATCCCATGGGGTGGCTTTCAACAATTGGGAGGAATGAAATTATTTTAGGACGTAGGTCCAGATTAGAAGAATGGTCCTTGTGTCCCATTGTGGGGCATTTAGCATCTTTTGGGACAGTTGTTATTCTAAGACGTATGTCCAAAATAGAAGAATGGTCCTTGTATCACTCTGGTGAGTAAATGACTTATCTAAAATCATGCTTGATTACTCAGATGGAGTATGGCTTTGAGAGATGAGGCATTTGATGCTATTAGATGATACTGATAGTGGTGATGTTGCTCATGAGTTGATCTACGTGATCATGAGATAGCATGTGTGGCTATGAAGATGATATTTGTTCAATGGTCTATTTGTTCTCAAGATTATTGCCTTTAATACCTCTCTACCTAGAAGGGAGTGTTGATATTATGGTATCTGCGGGAGGTATTAACCTCCATGTATAACCTCTAACTAGATTAGAATGTTATGGAAGCCAGAGAAACCCTAAACAGATGTATAGAAACCCTAGAAGACATGTTGGCTCATTAAAAGAATCAATATTTAAGTATTGGCCTCTAAAAGAAGAATTCATCCTGGATAGTATACAAAGAGCACTATAAATAGACGATAATTGAGCTCATTTGGTCATTCACATTCTCACGGTTCACACAAGACAAGTGGTGCGTAAGTTTGGAGAAGGAGTGCAGTTGCAGCTACTGCAACTGGGATTTTGGTCTCGATTTCTAGTTTATGGACTTTATGTTTGGTGTTTTATTCTTGGAGAAAGAGAGATATGTTATCTCTTGGTTATTTGTTGGTTCTGGTACTGCTTCCAGAAGTATTCTATCTGTCAAGGTTATGGTGCTCGAGGGTGGTTGTGTGCCTATGGTTGGGTGACAATATTGAGATATTTTCTATGGAAAATGATCACATCTCTTTTAATCTAACATCCTTGCCTGGCCTTGCCTTTCCATGCCTTATCATTCCATGCTTGCCATGTCTTCCCATGGCATGCCTTGCCTTGTCTTTCCTTATGATCCCTTGTCTTTCCATGCCTTCAGAGGCCTTGCCTTTCCATGCCTTCTCATGCCATGCCTTAACTTGCATTTCCTTTCCTTGCCATGCCTTGCCTTCCCATGCCTTGTCTTGCCTTGTCTTGCCTTCCCATGCATTGCCTTGCCTTGTCTTTCCATGAAACAAGAATAACAAAAAAATAAACATTTCAATGAAACAAAAAAAAACAAAAAAATAAACATTACCATGCCTCGCAATTAAACCCTAGGATTACACCTTGACACCTTTTATTACATTCCTGTCATAATGTTCATCCCTTTAGGGATGTCATGTGTCATCTTGCATTCCAGCATGCATTTGTTATCTAAATCCTAGTTTAAGCTTGAATTTTTAGCCCCCTTTCATTTAATGATTACTTGTTTTAAGGGATATTATATTTGTCCTTGTATTCCCTTGCCTTGACTTGCCTTTCCATGCCATTCCTTTCCTTTTCATGCCTTGCATTTCCTTTCCTTTCCTTGCCATGTCTTTCCATGCCATTCATTGCCTTGTATTGTAATGCCTTGCCTTGYCATGCCATGTCATGCCTTGAATTTCCTTGACTTGCTTGTCTTCCCTTTCCTTTCCATGCCATGCAATGTCTTGYCTTTGCAYGCCTTTCCTTGCCATGCCATGGATTTCCTTGCCTTTACATTCATTTCCTTCCCATGACTTGCCTTGCCTTGCCTTGCCTTCCCATGCCTTCCCATGTMTTTCCTTGTCATGTCTTCCCATGCCATACCTTGCATCGMMTTTCCTTGCCTTCACTTTCCATACCATGCCTTTCCTTTCCACGCCTTGTCTTTCCTTTCCATGCCTTCACTTTCCTTCCCTTTCCTTGCCATGCATTTYGTTCCCTTTCCTTTCCATGCATTTCCTTTCCATGCCTTTMCTTCCCTTTCCATGCCTTCACTTGTGTTKCCTTGCCTTGCCATGCCTTTCCTTCCCATGCCTTTCATTTCCTTCCCATGTCTTGCATTGCCATGCCTTGTCTTTCCTTGCCATGCCATGCATTTCCTTGTCTTTCCTTGCCTTCACTTGCCTTCACTTACCATGTCATACCTTACATTGCCTTTCTATGCCTTCACTTTCCTTGCCTTGCCTTGCCTTGTTGTTCCTTTCCTTGCCTTGCCTTGCCATGTCTTCCCATGCATTCCCTTTCCTTGACTTGCCTTTCCATGTCATTCCTTGCCTTTCCTTTCCTTTCCTTGCCTTGCCCTGTCTTTCCATGTCATGCCATGCCTAACCTTACCTTGCCTTATCATGCCTTGCCTTGCCTTGCCATGCCTTCCCATGCCTTCCATTGCCTTACCATGTCTTGTATTGCCTTTCCTTTGCATGCCTTCCCATGCCATGCCTTTCCTTGCCTTTCCTTTCCTTCACTTTCCCTCACTTTCCATAACATGTCTTTCCTTGACATGCCTTGTCTTTCTATGCCTTCACTTGTCTTGCCTTGCCTTGCCATGCTTTCACTTGTCTTGCCTTGCCTTTACATTCCCTACCTTGCCTTGCCTTGCCTTGCCTTTCTATGCCATCTCATGCCTTGCCTTGTATTTACATGCCTTGCCTTGTATTTACATGCCTTGCCTTGTATTTACATGCCTTTCCATGTCATGCCTTTCCATGTCATGCCTTGCCTTGCCTTGTCTTGCCATGCCTTTCCTTGCCTTTCCATGCCATGTCATGCCTTTCCTTTCCTTGCCTTCCCATGTATTTCCTTTCCATGCTATGCCTTACCTTTCCATGCCATGCCTTACCTTTCCTTTCCTTGTCATACTTTGCCTTGCCTTTCCTTCCCATTCCTTCCCATGCTTTTCCTTCCCATGCCTTTCCATGCCTTCCCAAGTCATGCTTTGCCTTGCCAACTTAGTCTGGGGGCATAAAATACAAACCGAGTGGCATAGAGGAGTTTCGTAAGCTCCTGCAAGTCTATTTGGTCAAGGCCCATGCAACTACACTACTCACAAATGCATGACACATTGTTCTTGAAAATCGACCTCCTCTTACGAAATTGCATTATGCCTCATTGAGAAAAACACTAGTGCCAGAGATACTCCAACAAACAGTTTTTCGGTGAACTGAATGATAGCGGAGGGGCCCCACTAGCTGAAACCTGGTGCTCATGATCCAATTCAACTGATGGTTCGTTCATACGAGTCCCATTTTGAGTTTTAATGCGAGTTGCAACTCGCCTCCTCAAGGCATTTAGGGGCATGTGGCCAATTTGGTCCAGTGGCATAAAATCCAAATCGAGCAGCATAAAAGAGTTTTGTAAGCTCCCACAACTCTGTTTGGACAAGGCCCGCATGACTACACTACCCACAAATGACAGACACAATGTTCTTGAAAATTGACCTCTTCATAAATTGCACTATGCCTCATTGAGCAAAACCCTAGTGTCGGAGATACTCCAAAAAATGGTTTTTTTGTGTACAGAATGACAATGGAGAGGCCCCACTAGTTGAAACCTGGTGCTCTAGATCCAATGAAATAGACGGTTCATCCATCTAAGTCTCGATTTGAATTTTATCGTGAGTTGCAACTCGCCTCCTCGAGACATTTAGGGACATGTGGCCAATTTGGTCCAGGGGTATAAATTCCAAACCAAGTAGCATAACGGAGTATCATAAGATCCTGTAAATTTGTTTGGACAAGGCCCACGTGACTACACTACCCACAAATTCCTGACATAGTGTTCTTGAAAATTGACCTCCTCTTCAGAAATTGCATTATTCCTGATTGAGAAAAACCCTAGTGATGAAGATACTCCAACAAACGATTTTTCGGTGGACGAAATGACAGCGGAGGGGCCCCACTAGTTGAAATTCGATGCTCTAGATCCAAAGAAACTAACGGTTCATCCATTCGATTCTCGGTTTGAGTTTTATCATGATTTGCAACTTGTCTCCTCAAGCCATTTAGGGACATGTGGCCAATTTGGCCTGGGGGCATAAAATCCAAAGTGAGCAGCATAACAGAGTTGCATAAGCTCCTGCAAGTATGTTTGGCCAAGGCCCATGCAACTACACTACCCATAAATTCTCGACACAATGTTCTTGAAAATTGACCTCCTCTTCAGAAATTGCACTATGCCTTATTGAGAAAAACCCTAGTGTTGGAGATACTCCAACAAATGGTTTTTCGGTGGACGGAATGACAGCGAAGGGTCCCCACTAGTTGAAACTCGGTGCTATGGATCCAATGCAACTGACGGTTCTCCCATCCGAGTCCCGGTTTTATTTTTGTCGTAAGTTGCAACCCGCCTCCTCAAGACATTCAGGCACATGTTGGTATGGAAATGCAAGGAAATGCAAGGAAAGGAAAAGCAAGGCAAGGCAATGCAATCAAAGGCAAG
Organism: Picea sitchensis; assembly: GCA_010110895.2. Taxonomy (NCBI): domain Eukaryota; kingdom Viridiplantae; phylum Streptophyta; class Pinopsida; order Pinales; family Pinaceae; genus Picea; species Picea sitchensis. The sequence goes on along the minus strand of SNQJ01S0020180.1, from coordinate 123,502 downwards.
ACATGACAAGGCTAATTATGGCATGACATTGCAAGGCAAGGCAAGGTCTATCTCTAGGTCTAGGTCTATGTAAATCCTAATACTTATGATAATCCAAGTTTGACAAATATATGATACCTTAGATATATGAATAAAGAGATCTTATGTTATGACATTGAAATCCTCATGCAAGTATTTTTATATAAGATATATGGGATAACAAGTTGTAGAATTTCATGCTTAATGAATCATTTGATTGTAATTTTTACGTATTAAACTTGTTCATTTAGTGAAGGCATGGCATGGCATGGCATGGAAAGTGAATGCAAGKCAAGGCATGGAAAGTGAAGCCATGACAAGGAATGGCATGGCATGGCATGGCAAGGCATGGCATGGTAAGGAATGGTATGGAAATGAATGGAATGGAAAGGAAAGGAAAGGCATGGCATGGCAAGTGAAGGCATGGCCTGGCATGGCAGGCATTGGATGTCAAGGCATGGTATGGAAAGACAAGGCATGGCAAGTGAATGAAAGGCAAGGCATGGCATGGAAATGGATGGCATAGCATGGAAAGACATGGTATGGAAAGGCATGGCATGGAAAGGTATGGTATGGAAAGGAATGGCATGGAAAGGCAAGGCATGGCATGGCAAAGCATGGCATGGTAAGGCAAGGCATGGAAAGGCAAGGCAATGGCATGGAAAGTCATGGAATGGCAAGGCAAGGCATGGCATGGTAGGGAATGCAAAGGCAAGGCATGGCATGGAATGGCATGGCAAGGCAATTCAAGGACAAATATAGCAACACTTAAAACAAGTAATCATTAAATGAAAGGGGGCTAAAAATACAAGCTTAAACTAGGGTTTAGATAATACAAAATGCATGATGAAATGCAAGATGACACATGAAAACCCTACAATATTCAAGACATCGAGCCCTAAAGGGATGAAAATTATGATAGAAATGTAATAAAAAGTGCCAAGGTGTATTCCAAGGGTTTAATTGTGAGGCATGGAAATGGCAAGGCAAGGCATACTACCATACCATGCCAAGGCAGGTCAAGGCAAGGCATACCATACCATACCATGGCAAGGAAAGGCAAGGCATACCATACAATAGCATACCATGGCAAAGCAACGCAAGGCATGGCAAGGCATACCATACCATGACTTGGAAAGGCAAGGCAAGGCAGGGCATACCATACCATACAATACCATACCATGGAAAGGAAAGGCATACCATACCATGGCAAGGCATACCATACCATACCATGGAAAGGTAAGGTAAGGCATGGCATGGCAAGGAATACCATACCATACCATACCATGGAAAGGTAAGGCATGGCAAGGGATACCATACCATACCATACCATACCATAACAAGGAAAGGCATAACATACCATACCATACCATGGCTTGGAAAGGAAAGGCAAGGAAGGGCATACCATACCATGCCATGGAAATGCAAGGCATACCATACCATGGCAAAGCAAGGCATGGCATGGCATGGCAAGGCATACCATACCATGGCAAGGTAAGGTAAGGCATGGAATGGAAATGCATACCATACCATATCATACCATGGCAAGGCATGGCATGGCATGGAAAGGCATACCATACCATGGCAAGGAAATGTATGGAAAGTCATGCATGGCATGGCATGGTAAGGAAATGCATGGAAAGGAATGCAAATGCATGGTATGGCATGGAAAGGCATGAAAATTCAAGGCATGGTATGGCATGTCATGGCATGGCTTGGAAAGGAAAGGCAAGGCAATGCAAGGGATGGCATGGAAAGGAAAGTCAATGCATGGCATGTCAAGGAAAGGCAATGCAAGGCATGGCATGGAAAGGCATGCAAAGGCAAGGCATTGCATGGCATGGCAAGGCAAGGCAATGCAAAGCATGGAATGGCTTGGCAAGGCAAGGAATGGCATGGAAATAAAAGGCAATGCAAGGCATGGAAGGCAAGGCATGGCATGACATGGCATGGCAAGGCAAGGCAAGCCAAGGAAATACAAGGAAAAATGTAACCCTTAAAACAAGTAGTCATTAAATGAAACGGGGGTGAAAATGAAATCTTAAACTAGGGTTTAGATAATAAATGCATGTTGAAATGCAAGATGACACATGACAACCCTACAATATTCAAGACATGGCATCCCTAAAGGGATGAAAATTATGACATAAATGTAATAAAAGGTGTCAAGATGTATTCCTAGGGTTTAATTGTGAGGCATGGAAATTGAAAGGCAAGGCATACCATACCATGCCAAGGATACCATACCATACCATACCATGGTATGGCAAGGAAAGGCATACCATACCATACCTCACCATACCTTGAAAAGGATACCATACCATACCATGGCTTGGAAAGGCAAGGCATGCCATACCATACCATACCATACCATGGCAAGGAAAGGTAAGGAATACCATACCATACCATATCATACCATGGAAAGGCCAGGCATGACATGGCAAGGCATATCATATAATAGCATAACAAACTATGGCAAGGCAAGGCATGGCATGGCAAGGCACAACATATCATACCATACCATGGAAAGGAAAGGTATAGAAAGTCATGCATGGCATGGCATGGTAAGGCAAAGCATGGCATGACATGGAATGGAAAGGAAAGTCATGTCAAAGAATGATAAGGCAGGGCATGGAATGGCATGGAAAGGCATGGCATGGCAAGGCAATGCAAGGCATGGCATGGCAAGGAAAGGCAATGCATGGCATGGCATGGCATGGAAAAGCAATGTAATGCATGGTATGACAAGGAAAGACAATGCAAGGCATGGCATGGCAAGGCATTCAAAGGAAAGTAATTGCATGGCATGGCAAGG
>SNQJ01S0020180.1:110560-120619 GCA_010110895.2 Picea sitchensis | reverse complement strand
TGGAAAGGCATGGCATGGCAAGGCAATGCGAGGCATGGCATGGCAAGGAAAGGCAATGCATGGCATGGCATGGCATGGAAAAGCAATGTAATGCATGGTATGACAAGGAAAGACAATGCAAGGCATGGCATGGCAAGGCATTCAAAGGAAAGTAATTGCATGGCATGGCAAGGCAAGGAAAGGAAAGGCAATGCTAGGCATGGCATGGAAAGGCATGCAAAGAAAAGGAATTGCATGGCACGGCATGGCAAGGAAAGGAAAGGAAAGGAAAGGCATTGCAAGGCATGGTCTGGTGTGGCAAATCAAGACAATGCAATACAATGCAAGAAATGGAATGGCATGGCATGGAAAGACAAGGAAATGTAAGGTATGGCATGGCAGGGCATGCAAAGGCAAGGCATCACATGGCAAGGCAAGGCAATATAAGGACAAATATAACAACCCTTAAAACAAGTAATCATTAAATGAAATGGGGCTAAAAATGCAAGCTTAAACTAGGGTTTAGATAACAAATTCATGTTGAAATGCAAGATGACACATGACGGCCCTACAATATTCAAGACATGACAGCCCTTAAGGGCTAAAAATTATGACATAAATGTAATAAAAGGTGTCAAGGTGTATTCCTAGGTTTTAATTGCGGGCATGGCAATGTTTATTCTTTTGTTATTCTTGTTTCATTGAAATCCACATTTTGATTTGACTTTTTCCTTGCATAATTTTATGGAACGTTATATTTATTGTTATATAGGTTAAAATGGGAAACTACGTGACAAGACATGGGAAGCTACATGACAATGGCATGGAAATGGCATGGCATGGCAAGGCATGGAAATTGCATGGCATGGCTTGGAAAAGGCATGGAAATGGCATGGCATGGCAATGGCATGGACATGGCATGGCATGGAAAGGCATAACAATGGCGTGGAAAAATCAATGGCATGGCAATGGAATTCCATGGGATGACTTGGCAATGCATGACAATGGCATGGAAATGGAATGGCATGGCATGGAAATGGCATGGCATGGCATGGAAAGGCATGACATCAGCATGTTTGTGGGATTGGGTTTGGGAGGGTCCTTTGTCTCCTTGTGTTCTCTACCTCAAAAATTGGGTAGGAATGTGCAATAAACTTTCATAGATGGTGAAGGGAAGAGAATAATGGTTTCAAGTCTCCCTGGAGGAATTTTGGTAGCATAACATTACTTTCTATGGTGTGTCATGAAATGTAACATCAAAACCTTTATTTGTAGGTGGAAAATGATAGCCATTCTAAGATCTAGTTTCCATGTGAACTCTCTCATTCTATTGATCAAAATAAATAAGTTTAGTGGACATCATGGAAGACTAAATAAATGTTATTAATAATTGATGGGTTTAACAAAATTTACATATAGCCACTACATAAGATAAACAAACATGAGTGCATTAATAAGTCATTGATTCATATTTTTGGCATTTATGAAGGGTTACACATAAATCAAATGATTTTATATATGTCATGCATAGAAAGAGGGGAGTAATGTGTGTGACCGAGAAAATGGTCAAATTATGGATTGAATCAACTAAGAAACTAACAACTAGGCTTCTCAAAGGAATGTCAAGGGAATACTAGGGTCACGGTTTTTGTGCTAAGGAGACTAAGAATACTAGGACTTATACCTACATGATAAAAGAAATACTTTTATCATGTAGCTCTGGTAAGAGAAGAAGTTAGGGTTTTGTGTCATTTTAAAACCCTGGTGCTACCTAATGTGCTTGTTATCGAGAAGATAGATGGAGATGATATTGTACTATTGTACAAGTGTGGGATACAAATGTAGGTTCCAAAAAGGACTTACCATTGTGTATGCTACCTTATTGATGATATCTAATGGAGTTAGATATTGGCTAATGTTATCTTATGGTTTCCATCACTAGGGTTTGAAGAGCTCGACTTATAACAACCCCTGTTAAGATATTGGTAGGTGCATGTACTTCATACTCTAAATATATATGAAGTGTTTGGGTTGTCCAAATGTTGTGTACTTTCATAATTGAATTTTAGCTTTCCATCTTCGTAATTGAGTAATTATAGTACTAGTCATGGAGGTTAATTTAACAAAACATTGAGTTGACATTGTTAAGTGATTTACAATTATGTAGAAGAAAAATGAGAAAATTTATTTCTATAATAAATCATTGTAATATGCCATTTTTTAGGTCACAATATTTTCAAGTGACCACTATTTGAGTGTGGCTTGTCATTGGATTTAGATGGATATAATTCAAGAGGTAGTCCATGCATTGTTGGTTGTGAGTTAGAATATGGATATCCACAACATTCATGCAAATAATTCAAAATGAATGATGTAGAGATACATGGTTGATTAGCAAGCAATGCTACTTGTGAACCATTAATTGTTTATGGATTTAGCGCTTAGCAATCTTTTCCACCATAAGATATTCCTTAATGTGTAATGCAAGTATTTATAATCACTTTAGAAAATAATCAAGGGATTAATACACAAAATGCATACACTTTGGAATTCAAGCACTTTAAAATTCATATATTCATCAACATAAATGCAGAAACAATGAGATTCATAAAAACCATAACATGAAATATATATATATATATATATATATATATATTCAACATCGTCTAAGTTGTTCATTTTTTACAAAATGGCAAATCGTGCCCAATATACAAAGAGACAACAAGTGCCCTAACATAAAAAAACACCCATATGGTGGCCTAGATACAAAATGGCAGTAGTTGGTTGATCATTGACCACTTCCACCCTTGCCACCCTCAGGAGAATCCTGGAAATCAATATTTCTTGTCTTGCTCGAGGAAGCACCTCGAGAGGTTCTAGGCCTGGGCGTACTTCTCCGCTCTGGAGACTGCACAAAGAATAAACATTGTTATAAGTTTTTTTCCTCAATGAATTGATAAACATACAAAATGATACTTTATAATTTAACCTAAGAAAACTCACCGCGTATGCTATTGTGAATCGTGAGGGTGTTACCCTCCTCCATGACCCCAGTCTCTTCGTGATGGCACCCTGCATTAGTTACAAGGATCAAGTCAAGAAAATTAAACAAATATGTGTAAAATAAAATTCATGAAACATAAAAAAAAATCATCATCAATGCATTATCTCACCGTGAATATTTTAGGCCTCGATAGAGATTCACTAGTAGATGGAGAACTAGATTGTACAACCTGCTCCGAGACAACCTATACTATGGAAATATCGGTCGATGGGGTCGATGGAAATGCTAAGGGTGGGAAACGATGGACCCCCACAGGCTATACAAGTGATTGAAACTCCCTAGGCATGGAGAAAGGTAACCTAGAAGAAACACCCAGGTGCTCAGGGAGTGCAATAGTACTATAGCTATCAAATATATCCACAACCTGCATACATATTAATAAAATTGAAATATTAGTACCAACTAGTAGAATTCAAAAACATAAAAACAAACAACTTGAGAATTATATGACATTTAACTCTACACATGATACATGTGACGCATGTGACTTGTACATCCTATGTGGACATTCCCCGACATCGCCTAGTCCCAAATCCTGTAGAAACACGAGAACATTAAAAATTTTAGGATACCATAAAATAAAGAAATGACTATGGTGAATTTATCATATGTGATACTTACCTGTGTGTGGGGTGCACCCAATAAACAGGTTGTCTCTATTGTCACATCAGTGGTGGGGCTAGGCATTGATGCATCCATTGGCGTAGAGGGTCTACTGCTAGGACGTAACAACTGCAAAAAAACATAAATAAAATATCGATATAAATACACATAATACAAAATAAATATAGATACACATAATGATGAAGAGTATAAAGAGGGTTACGATACTAACCTCCTCCATGAAACTATGATGTCCATTGGGCTCTATAGGCCCATAGAATGTATGCCCACAGATCGAGCATCTGTGAGGTTCACATGGATGGTTGTTATGGCCATGTTCCCTCTCCTCACTATAATCTGTTGTGCATGTTAAACCTCCAACCCCTCTATCAATGTCAATGGTCGACACCTCCTACCCATATAGTGCAACAAAGCTATTGTGTTGCACTAGGCTATGATTCAATGATGAAATGGATATTTTTACCTATTGCAATCTCTCTACAACAGGAGCATGTTGGGTAGGGGGGTCAGGCCTTCGTCTGGGGGGACGAGGACCTAACACAGGGTCGCATCTGGCATGCTCTCAGTCATGTGCGGACCCTAAACCCACCCCCTGAAAGTATTCAATGTCAAAGTAGTTGACATTCTTACCCAAAATAAACTCAGTCCATAATTTTCTCAGAAAATATAAGGGCATCTCCCTGTTATTGCAGGAAGGTTTATCAAAAACCATATACCACATGTTCATCCAATTTTGACTAATCTGGGGATGGATGCACCAGTCAATGGAGATGTGTTTCTTGTTCAATGGTAGTTCTTTTCCAATTTTAGGATCCCTTAAAATAGACAATAATTGTGGTTTTGAAATGCCTAAGTCTTTGACTTGGTTTATGTCCAAACTAGTGTTGTAGTATTCATACATTCTTTCCCTATAATCATAAATAGAGGTCAAATTCCCATGGGCACTTGCAATGGACTTCACAAAGAAAAAATCGTGCCTTGCTACAACTTCAATCTTGAGAAAGGGGAAAAGATGATATCAAATACAGTAACTAGAATGGATTGAATATTGCCACTATTGCTGAAATGTCATTGTACCAGTGAACCAAGTACAAGACACAAAAAACAAGCCAACGGGTTACCCATTCCCATCGTTTGTAGTATCACATGTACCAGAACCATCTATGGCAAAGAAAGTAAGCACAATATCAAGTTGCGTAATTGTATATTTAGCATACGTGTTGGATCACTAAAGTTTGTTGGTGTGATTTATATCTATATAATAGAGTGAGCTTCCAAGAATGTGGTTTCCAGTGTGGATCTACTTGCTTCTTGAGGTAAATAATTCCCATTTTTTGGGAAAGCACATAATTGAATCGTATTCCCTCCACTTCCATCCTGAGTTGCTAACAAACCAAGCACGAATCTATCCACCTATCCCGTAACACACCCAACCCCCTATCCACTCTTAGGATAGTGGGATTTTTTTCTCCTTCTTTATCGGGATGAGTATTCAGGTCCATTGGTGCTTATGTCAAGACTTATCTTATCACAACACATAGTATATTCACTCTTGCAATTCACCACAAAAAATTTCCACAAGGTTGGTGATGGTGATCAAGGGCTTAGACATCCCCAATCAGACAGTCATCATCCTTCTCGGCCTTAGAAAAACCACATGTGGCTATTCATACCCATCCCGACGGAGTGCTCAAACACCAGAGTTGACCTCCTCTCCTATGGCAGTGTCTAATGGGTTTTCCTCCAAGATCCAACGACCCTCGAACTAGGGTTTACAATGACTACGATTACCTTAGAGTCCCTACCAGCACAAAGATTATACTTCTCTTAAACATCCATTCTACCCACTACAAGTGGGACCCACGAAATCCACAATTGAGATCTAGTCTCACCATATGCTAATCAATTGTTTATCTTTGTTCTCATAGTCTCTCCCTATCAGGGAATTTCCATTTAGGTGTCGTGGACCTCTCCGAACACACTTACTCCAACCATTGAATGTTCAACATTCTTCTCATCCAATGGACATTGTGTGCCTYAGGGTTTATATCTATTCACCARTTAATATTTGTGAACCCTCCCCCTCGGAGTGATTCACGTGAAATCCAACGYTTAAGATCTCACAGAATAATCCCCACAAGATCCACGGTCCTTGGACTCCCTAGTCATCATACTCCTATCATGATCATCTGCTCGGACCTCCAATGAACCTTACTCCAATACACTAATACCTGGATCCAATGGTTMGAAGGCACYATGACCATTCTCCGACAGATCAATGATCCTCRTTGATTTGGAGTTTCCCCATCGGAGTCTAAATACAATTCCCCTCTTAGTCACTCTGATGGTAGTACCATCCAACCAACGGTCTAGATATGTTCGCTTCACCAAATCAACGACTGTGAATCTTCCCATATTAAAACATTAGTTTCCTTCATGGTAATGAACTTTCAAATTAAAGGGGGGAATGTTAGCTTAATAATCCTAAAGTTCTAGAAGTCTAAATAAATAATTTTAGAAATTAGTTTATTCTAGCATAGTTTCCAATAAGATATTTAGTTTAATATGTAAATGACACCTATCATACTCATGTGATTGTGTGATTTGTTGTTCTCCTAGAGTTTAGCTTAGAGTTGGGCTATATAAACTAGCTATTTTCATGTGAGGTACATAGAGGCTTTATTCCCTCACTATCTTTGTAACTATGTTTTCCTTATTTAATAAAATTAGGTGCCTGAGGACACTTCGTCAACAACACTAAGGTAAAGTTAAATCATTTGATACATTGAACCTTAATATGCTTGCCAAAAATTATGATATGGAAATTGGTCGTGGAGGTCTCAATTTACCACATATCAACTCAACACAAAGGTGTTGTTTATTAGTTGAATTATCTCCCAATCAATAACCAGATATGATAGAAGAAAGGTAATAAAAACATAAATAAAATAGCAAATAAGACGAGGGAAAATTCCTCACATTGCTTATTCCTAGAAGAGTAATGTTCGCATTACTAGGCATTTATGTTAGAGTGAAAACAAGAAGTTCATATATCATATTAACAACAAATGAATAACATAAATAATAGACATATTATAAATTAGCAATACCTCATCCTTCATTCCTCTTTAAAGTTCATATACATGGGATACCGACACCATCATATCCAAGCTCCAATCTTCAATCACTACTCTCTTTTACAATCCTCAAATTGTCAATCACCAATTATAGATGAAAATGGAGAGAAACTCTTCTTTGTATAGTGATTTACAACTCTCATACAATAAAATATAGTATCTTTCTAACTAACTTCGTGACAAGTCAAAGTAATATTATAATAATGGAGTAGTTAGATATCTCCTAAATCCATGGTTGACCATGTTACAACATGTGGAAAATAGCATCTCTAAGGCAATTTTCCCTCATCCAAAAATAGTAAGAGTATGTTCCAAATAATTCTCATGAAGGGGACGCACCACCAAAAATAGGTATTAAACCAAGTCAAATGCCAAGCATCCACATTAAATGCACCCTCCAAGAATGTGCATGCATGCAACCACTCCACATGTGTGAATTCCAAGGTAACCAACTCCATGGATGAATGTGTTAAATGTCAAGTGGATGGAGCACTCCATAAGAAAAGACAGTCAAAATCCCAAAATAACAAGTGGACCATCACCACAAACAAATCCAAGGAGATAAGGGCGAACTAGGGTTTTGACCATGTCAAAGCTTCATGAAATATATATATATATATATATATATATATATCAACAAGTGTTCCCTCTAAGAATAGTCTCCAAAAATAAAAAGCAGACTAAGTACAAGAGCATGCTAAATCACATGTGTGACTCTCCTCATGTGCCATGTGCTTCCCAATAACAACCTCCATAAATACCTCAAATAAAATAATATATATGCCAAGTCAAAGAGGTGAGGTGATCGCAACCCCTCCTCAACCCGCGGGTCGGAAGGTCAAGTACACAGAATCTTTCTCCTTACACTGGCCCGAAGAGCTCTCGGAAATGGCTCCTCTATTTCCCTTTTGGGAAATCTACACCCACGGTGAAACCTCGTGGGATTCCTCCCTCACGCTTTAGGGAATCGGACTTCGCGATATCGCGAATCCTGTGGTCGAGCGTCTGGTCACTCAGACCCCCGAATCCCGGAACTCCGAAACTCCGATATCAACTCCGGCTTTTCGGCTTTCGTGAGTTCGTGAGTTGAAATGACATACAACTCTGCTCCACGAACCCCGAAATCCCGATATTCTGCTTCCCAAAATCATGGAATGTCAAACTCTGACACGATTCCCAATGATGACCCCACAACTAAGATTTTCACTGTTTCGGGACTTCAACTCAATTGACTTCTACGTCGATAGTGTGCCACCTGTCCACCTTGCTGACTTCTCTGGCCCACACGATCCTTTTGTCCCTTCGGGACTTCGTGTTTCGTGATTTCGCGAGTCCCGTTGCAAAGATTATAGGACTCCAACCTACGAATCCCCGAAATAGAAATCCACGTGTAAACCCCAACGACCCTTGTTAGCTTGGATCTACGGTTCTGCCTCTCATGAGCTTGAACCCTTTGGGAATACTTGTTGTAACTCCCCCTGCTCCTCCGTGAGATCTGATGGTTCACGGGACTTCGTGAATTCTCCACAGAGAATTCCAACCATCCGTCTCTTTCCTTGAGAACTTGTCCTCCTACGGTCCAACGTCGTTACGCCTTCCTTCAAATTTTCCAAGGTACTTGGCCTCTTGCCTTCCTTCGACCCCTTCGAAGGTTCAAATCCTTCTGATATTTCCCACGACTTCGAGTCTTTCAGAAAACTCCTGCTCACACTCCTTGCGGAAGACCCTCTAACACATTCAAGTGTTGAACTTCCTTCAACTCTGCGCACACCTGCAACAGCAGTCTTCAACAATTTCTCAGATTCACAACTCTGAGACTTTACTCGGCCTGTGCACTCCTTGCACGGCTCCAGTGCCTGACTGCACTTCTGTGGAAATGAAAACAAAATCTATCTAGTCTGAGCTTTCAAAGACAAACCTTTGAACCCTTTGTCAACGCACTCCTTGCGGACAATTCAACTGCACCCCTTGCAGGAACTCTTGCTCAGATAGAGAAACAATTGAAACTCATTTCCCTTACTCTCTCTCTCTCTCTCTCTCACAGATTTCAAACATTCAATAAGAAATCATTCATACATCGCATAAAAGCAAATGTACAGCAGAAAGAGTAAAATAACCATGAGCATAACATTTAGCATACATACACGAAGAACCAACACAACGCCATGAATTTGAATCAAAGTTATTTTCTTATTAATTCAAATCTCTGTACATGGGTGTCTTCAAATTACAGTTCTCCCTTCTCAGCTCTGTATGCTCTTGCTCATAATCTTCATGCTTCTGTTACAATACACAATGAGGGTGTCTATATCTTGTTTCCCACTTGTGCTCTAAAACTGTCTAATCTAACATTCAATTCTATCTACCTTCATTAACTACTATAAATGTCTTCTACCTACTAAGGACGAGAGCGGATCGCTCAAGGTCCTTTTACATTTTACAAGTGTGCTCCTTCTTAATTATCTCATTTAAGATTGGCGCATTAACTTCAAGATAATTTCAAAATTTGTGTTGGTGCTTTTCCAGCTGTCTTTTGCTTCCTCGTTGGCTCGCTTGAGATGCTCCTGCATCATACTCCCTCGCTTGAAAATTTTCATGGGCTCTTGTCCATGAGCTCACGCACTGTCTATCCATGCCTCAGGATCTCTGCTTCATTCTTCCAGTTGTCATCTTCAACCGGATGGCCCTTCCACTTGACCAAATATTCAAAGTATTGCTTTCGCCTGGTCTTCTTACTGACCCTTTTGTCCAGTATGCGCTCCATCTGCGGCTTTTCTGCAACTGCCATTTGTTTTGTCCACTAGACCTCTGGTTGTTCATCTCTTGTCCCTGTTTCCTCAGCTTTATATGGGTACAAATATGAGATATTGAATATCGGATAAATTTCGATCCCATCGGGTAATTCAATCTCGTAAGCATTTGCCCCAAATTTCTTTAAGACTTTGCATGGTCCGATTTTCTTCATTTTCATTTTATTATATGTTCCTCTCGGGAACCTTTCCTTTCTCAAATGTGCCAGAATCAAATCACCAAACTCAAATTGAAGTTGTCTCCTGTGTTGATCTGCTCTGCGCTTATATTCCTGGCTTGAGCTCTGCAATCGCTCCTTCACTTGGTTGTGAAGTTCCTTCATCGCCTCTGCGAAATCTTCTGCACTAGCGCTCCTAGTCGAAATATGTTCTGAATCTCTCAATTCAGAAATTCCTCTCAGCTGCATGCCATAAACAATCTGAAATGGACTCTGCCCTGTGCTTC
>SNQJ01S0020180.1:71289-87576 GCA_010110895.2 Picea sitchensis | reverse complement strand
CTAAAACTGTCTAATCTAACATTCAATTCTATCTACCTTCATTAACTACTATAAATGCCTTCTACCTACTAAGGACGAGAGCGGATCGCTCAAGGTCCTTTTACATTTTACAAGTGCGCTCCTTCTTAATTATCTCATTTAAGATTGGTGCATTAACTTCAAGATAATTTCAAAATTTGTGTTGGCGCTTTTCCAGCTGTCTTTTGCTTCCTCACTGGCTCGCTTGAGATGCTCCTGCATCATGAGGGCCCTCTCTAATGAGGTCAAAAGATGACAATTTTAGTTGAAATATCCATGCAATAAAGATAAGAGAACACCTAGGAGAGGTGTGCCCTAGAAAATTGTGCCATGTAACTCCCTCAACCACCCAACAACTCATAAAATATTATACATGTGAAGTGCACCCTAAGAGAATGTGTCAAAGTGATTATAACCCATCAATAGAATACTTACCCATATGTTATGTGTCCAACCCAAGAGAGTGTTCCCTAAAGAAGTGTGCCAACCTATTTAAAATGCAAATAGTATATTGTCTACCTTGAAAATTGTGCCCAAGAAGGGGGGTGCACCACAAGAAGGCTCCAACTCGATCCAAATAACTACTTCAAGTGTGAAAATGAAGCATATAAAATACAGTGCCTGAGCTATTAATGTTTATTTGGATAAATAAAATTAATTTAACCATTGAACAGTGAAATCAACTTCAGCATATGTGCACAAAGGTTAATGTTCATATGTATCTATAGTCCTCTCAATCAATCACCCACAAATTAAATCTCCATGAACATGTGTGCCTATAGGGAGTGCACTTTTATAAAGTGTTGTACTATGTAAATAAAATATGTTCTCCCTAGAAAAACCCCTATATGATAACAACAAAACAAAAAGTCCAACCTAAAGTGCACCACCACAAAGGGATTATTACATCAAAATCACCTTCTAACCTTAAGAAAAGGTTATATCATCATCAAATCATAATGTAATACCCCCCTCTCTAATTCAAACTTAGAAAATAACATATCAATGAGGTTACTAACATCATAAGACACATTTTCCTTAGGTGACGACATCTAACAAATGTGACACTATAAAGTTAAATCACCTAGGAAAATCTCACAAAGGCAACATGAATCATCCCACCATAGAAACATAATAAGAGAGAGAGACATAAATAAAAGGCTAACACATTCAACCATCAAGTGTTCTCACCATCACCATATAAGGACCATGTAGAACACCCCTCCTAGTGACACCAAAAATATACATCAACACACCAAGTCGCTAGGAAACATCATGGAACACCTACCTCCTAACACCATCATTCAACCCCTTAGGAGGATAGAACCATCATCCATATCCAAGATAAGCATATCAACCATACCAAGTAGCCAACACAATCACCATCCAAAGAAGGAGAAGTGAGACTCCCCCGACTAAAGATCTACATCAAGTGATCAAATGCATTGAAGGGAAGAGGCTCCATGAAGATGTATCCCCCAAGTCAATTCAATGCTCAAGAGTGCCAACATCAAGTCTCCATCAATGTGATGAAAATCACAATATGGAACCTCATATAATACAAGTTGTAACAATAGGCTCCAACTTAGGGACATGCACTCTTCTTGGGAGTGCATGAGAACCCCAGAAATCTCTAGTTGAACCTATTAAAAAGAAAGAAGAGACAAGACCATGTGGTGGGATGAATACAAATCAACATCAACATCCACAAACACCACATATTTTTATTTTTTTTGTACATCCCTAAGAGCTCAAAATTTGGCTACAATAATGCCAAAAATACATGAAATAAACTAATGCTCACATGTGTTGAACTTCTTCATTCTACCGTACTCTAACTTCAAATGAAGCAAGAGGCTAAATGAAGTCAAATAGTCAATGCAACCAACCAAACATAATCTCAAGACTGTGAACTCTACTTTTGTGTTTGGTAATGATCCAAAACAAGGTTACATGAAAAAATACACGAGTATATGCTAGAATATCTAGTACATCATGACTAAAAATAAATTTACATTACAGACATGTCAACCAAAACAAAAATCTAAAGTAGAATAGCATGTTCCAACACATGCTAACATAAATCAATGTTTAAGATAGCTTAAATATGGCTTGAAAAAAGTACATTGCAACCCTTTATCAACCTAAAAAGATATCTTCTACATACCTTTCCAAATGTTGATCTGCAATAAAATATTATTCACACCTCCAAAAGTTACAGGAAAAATATTTTGAGTTTACAGCAACACTAATATCAACAATAAATATAGTACATTTCCTAGAAAACTAAGTCATTGGATCACCTTCAAAACTATGCAAAAAACAAGTGTACGGACCAGTATAGTCACAAAACAACACAAACAATCTCAAAAACTGATCCAAGTTCTCATTTATATGGTCACTCCTGTACGAAATCCTTCCAACATTAAATGCTCACAATCTACCTCGAAATTTGTGCTAACTTTGCCTTGATTTCTATGCAAAATAAATGGTTGTACAACCTGGCAGATCTGTATTGTATGGCATGTTACTCAACTGTACAGACCAAGTATTAAATGTTACCTTTGTCTTGGTAATCACTCCTCCTTGGAAGGTGTGCATAGTTTGTTGCTATTGTTACTTCTCCATTCTCTTTCATCTCAACACTCTTGGAAACTCTTGGAATTTCTGCCTCTTTGTCTCCCTCAAGCTCTCGTTGAAAAATGTGCCCTGCTCTCCTCAATGGTTGTCTTTATGCACTCATTAATGAGTAGATACCCTAACCCTTGGTATTCCAAAGAGATGGACGATCAAGATTAGAGCTTTCCCTCTTGAGATCAACGGTCGTGATTTAATCATCCATTAAGTTCACTTAAATCACTTAAGTGACCCAAAAACCACAGTCACTTTTACCCATTAAATATTAAAAGAATCAACTTGATTTTATAAATACACTTTATAAAGTCCCTAGAGAGAGACATGTGCTTGGACTCCTACCTAGGCACAATAAATGCAGAAGTACCTCTGAGCTACCAAAATCTAACACTCCCTCTTAGTGAGGGAGGTACTTCTAGAGCCTCCACCTGGATCTGTCTCCAACCCCATCATGTCTTATGTTGTTGTAATCGCTCCCTCTGCACTGGAAGCCTTTGCTCCCTCTGAACTTGAAGCATCTCCAGCTCCCTGCACTGAACTCTGATCAGGAGACCTATCCATACAAGGTCCTCTCTCTGAAGCCTCACAACTATCAAACTTTGTCTCTAGCCACCCACTAGATCCAACTACAGGTTGACCAAGCACTCTGTACAATCTCTTCGACCGAAGACCAGGCAACACACTTGTGTCAAAAGAGAGTCCCTCTTGATATAGATACACCAGTCCTTGAGAGAACACAATCTCACATACATCTATCTCAAAAGACGACATAGAGAGCAAGTTCAGCGACAATTCGGGAACATATAATACCTCAACCAACTCTAGATACCCTCCTAACTCCAGTTGGAATTTAACACTTCCAACTCCCTCCATAGCTAGAACATGTCTAGTACTAACCCCACACCCCACATAGCTACCTGAGTTGATCTCTGAAAAAATGAGGAATATAGACCTCATCCCCATCATGTGTCGAGAATCCCCATTATCCAAGAACCATGCAAGAGTGTTTGTACACCCTAGGAAACCAATGTTTGCAAGACAAGCTATCAAGGAGAACTCCTCGAACTTTTCCATGAACTCATTCACTTTTGTTGATGTTGTTGCCTCATCATCCTTCTTGCTTCTCTTTTTGTTCGGACATTGGCCTGCATAATGCCCCAACTCATGGCATGCAAATCATCCCACCTTACTCATGTCCTTCCCGCCATCACATGACTTCTCCCCTCTCATAGCTTTCATGTCCTTCTTTGCTAAGAGGGAAAAATTCCCCTCGTTCTCCTCACCCTTTGATTATCTGCTACAAAGAGCCTCCTCCTGAGTCTCTACATGTATGAAGTCATCCCACAATCTTTCTCAGTTGGGACAGTTCTCCCTGGAGACAACACCTTTAACAAAGGTGTTCCACTTCTTTGAAAAAACGTTCAGAGTAGTCCTAACCATTTATCCATCTGATATAACCTCTCAAACTACGCCAAGTTCGTCATGAACTTGAGTGATTCTGGTGAGATATGAGGACACTTTTTCAGTCTCGGTCATCTTTATGTTTCTCAACTTCTCTCTCAATACCATCTTATGATTCTCATTGGAACTTTGGTGTATCTTGGTCAAAGATGTCCACATCTCAAAGGCATTTGTTTTTCCTGCAACATGGGGAATAACATGGCCCTTGATTGCATCAAGAAAAATCCTCTTGGCCTTCATGTTCTTCTTCTTGAACTTTTCCAAAAGAGTTGTATCTCTAGGAACAGTGATGAGTTTGTGTTGTGTGTTGTTCACAATGTCCCATAACTCAACGTCCTCTATCAACAAAACAATCCTCTCCTTCCAAGAACTAAAATCTGTTTCCCCATCCAACCTATCTTTGAACCTCAAGCCAGTGGCCATGACCTTTTCAATTGAAACTCAGGTCTTCCCCTTCCTTCTTTCAAGAAAATCCCAAATCAAGTGCCAAATTTCTTGTTTGTTGAACCTCGGAGCTCCTGCTCTGATACCATGTTGAAATAACTATGACAAACACTTATCCAACACACAGATTTCAACCCCCAATAAAGACTTAAGTAAACCAATGTGCTTTATGAGCAGAAACACAGAATGACTAAGATTTGGAAAATATAGCAGCAGAAATATAAATGAATAGTAGATAAAATATCAACACATTTGACACTAGAAATATGGCAATGCCCCTGGAAAAACCCACAATGGGAAAACCAATACAAGAGTGTATGCTTTATTAAGCTTCACCGAAAAAATATTATGTGTTTACAGCAACACTAATATCAGCGATAAATATAGTACATTTCCTAGAAAACTGAGCTATCGGATCATCTTGAAAATTATGCCATCAGTAGCCTTGAAAACTATGCAAAAAAAAAGTTGTACCACCTGTACATCCCAGTACAGTCACACAACACAAACAATCTAGAAATATGCTCCAAGTTCTCAGTTGTACAGTCACTCTTGTACGGAATCCTTCCATAATTAAATGCTCACCTGCCTTGAAATTTGTACCAACTTTTCCTTAATTTATGTGCAAAATAAATGGTTGTACGACCCAACAAATCCATATTGTACGACCTATTACTCAACGATACAAACCAAGTATTAAATGTTGTATTTGTCTTGGGAATCATGCCTTCACTCCTCCTTGAAAGGTGTACCCACTTTGTTGATGTTACTCCATTCTCCTTTAGCTCAACACTCTCTTAGAAACTCTTGGAATTTGTGCCTCTCTGTCTCCCTCGAGATCTCCTTCAAAAGTGCACCCCACTCTCCTCAATGGCTACCTTTATGCACGCATTAATGAGTAATTGCCCTAACCCTTGGTCTTTCAAAGAGATAAACAATCAAGATTAGATCGTGTCCTCTTGAGATTAACGATCGTGACTTAAACCGTCCATTGAGTTCACTTAAATCGCTTAAGTGACCCAAAAATCATAAAGTCATTTCTACCCACTAAATATTAAAAGGTTCAACTTGACATTATAAAATCACTTTATAAATACACTTTATAAAGTCCCTATAGAGAGACATTTGTTCGGACTCCTGCCTTTCAGAATAAATGCAAAAGTACATCCAAGATACCAAAATCTAACAAAACTATGGCTATCAAGTACAAAATTTTATTTATTAACTTCAACAACTTCACTACCCTCATTCTCATCACATGAAAGAATACATACATCTAACATTTCATCATTATACAAGAGTTTATCTTCAAAAACAACTCTCCAAATTAACCATTACATTATCAAAATCTAAACTTTGAAGAGAATTAGAAGTTACACTACCCTTATATTCATGTGAAAATGAGGTGGAATCTTCATTGCCAATGTCTTCTACATGTAGAATTGCAGTAGGTTATTCAAAAAATACATCACCCATTTCTGCAATATAATATGAAAGTGGCTCATGGGATCAAGAACAAGGTTGAAACATCATATCTCATCTTAATCTCAACCACGAGAGAATTTGAAGGGTTCTTCTTATAGCCAATCACCAAACTGGAAACCTTATCTTCTGTTTTAATACAAATATCAACCCAAAAATATGTTTCATATAAATCCATTGCATGCTTCTCATTACTATATCCACACATTCAATAATTCTGAAATTTATTAACAAGATATGGAAATGACTTTAGTTCTTTAGCTATGAAATCAGAATACCACTCTCATGCATTATTTTCATTCAAAGAAAATGGAAAAATTGTCATTAAAACATCTTCATGAATAATATTAATTTCTACAATAAATTCATGAACAAGGAAAGATGCATAGAAGTCAAATGGGGTTGTCTGGAAAATCATGGAACATGATGAATCCAAATCCAATGTTGAAGGTGATGTTGAGATCCAGGAATACATGAAAAATCCAAAGGGTTAAACAAATCTTTCAAAACTTCCCTTCAGTTGGAGACATTAACTCAAATCTTCAAATGTTGAACTCTAAAAATACATACATACCATAATACCTCATACAAAATCTAAAGTGTGGAAGCACCAAGACAAGTTGATCAAGTGCTTATTTGTTGCCCTCACATCCAAAATCATTAAGCCATTAAATGTGGAGTCACCAAGATGAGAAAAAATATATCTTCAAAACAAAACCCTCATCAAATAATGTCTTTGAGAAAAAAATATTTACCCCCGACAATGACACCAAAATGTTACAGCAAAATTTAACACCCCCAAATGACGTAAAGTCACAAGCATCGAGTAGTTAATTTGTGCAACTTTAGAAGGCTACCCATTGTCACCTCAATGGCGCTTTCTTTCTCTTTAGGTTGGTTATTCTCCAACTCAACGTAGGCTTCCCTAAAGATAGGATTGTTCAGGGTATGGAGTGGAGGTTCAAGGTGATTTAGTGAAGAGTTATCCTAAGCAAAACAAATGGTTGTAGTGAAATGGAAAATGAATGGAAATGGAAAAAGAAAATGGAAATAAAAGGAAAGAAAAAAGAGAGAACAAAGAACTGGGATGATATGGGACTAGTGCCTATCAATCTAAGGGCTAATGTAATCAAGGAACATTGCAAAATGAATGGAATAAAGTATTTTAAGGTAGGCTATGAAAGAAAAGGACTAATTTGACACCTTCCACCAACTTAGATAGAAGATCTAGTTTGATACCTTCATCAACTAATTAATACATAAGATAAAGTGAATCCATTTGATACACTAAACATTAAGATGCTCATTGGAAATTATGATATTGAAACTAATCTTGGAGAAATAATTTGCCACACATCAAGTCAACATAAAGGTGTTGTTTATTAGTCGAATTAATTCTCAAGCAACAACTGGATATCATAGAAGAAAGATAATAAGAGCACAAATAAAACAACAAATAGGACAGAAAGGAAAATTCTTCACATTGTTTATTCCTGGAAGAGTAATGTTCCCATTAAGAAGCCTTTACGTTAAAGTGAAAATAAGAAGTTCTTATATCATATCGATAGCAAATGAATAGCATAAAGAATAGCCATACTATAAAACAACAATACCTCATCTTTCATTAATCTTTAAATTTGATATATATGGAAGCCCAACACCATCATCTCCAAGCTCCAAATCTTCAATCACTACTCTCATTTACAATCCTCAAATTGTCAATCGCCAATTACAAATGAAAATGGAGACAAATTCCTCTTTATATAGAGTGAGTTAACTCRTACAATAAAATATATTATTTTTCTAACTAATTCCATGACAAATCAAAATAATATTATAATAATGGAGCARTTAGATCTCTTGTAAATCCATGGTTGACCACGTTACAACATGTGGAAAATAACCTCTCTAAGGCAATTCACCATCATCCAAAATAGTAACAGTATGCACCTAATAATGTTCACAAATGGGACACACCACCAAAAAATGCATTAAACCAAGTCTAGTGCCAAACATCCACATGAAATGCACCCTCAAGAATGTGCCTACATGCAACCACCCCACATGTGTGAATTCAAAGGTAACCAACTCCATGGATAAATGTATTAAATGCCAAGTGGATGGAGTGCCCCACAAGAAAGGATGTCAAAATCCCAATATAGCAAGTGGACCATCTCCACAAAGCAAACCCAAAGAATTTAGGGTGAATTAAGTTTGTGACCATGCCAAAACTCCATGAAATTATATATATATATATATATATATATATATATCCAAGAATAGCAAGAAATGTCTCCATAAGTGCGCCCTTCAAGAATATCCAAAAATAACAAGAAACCCCCACAAGTAGCTCTCCAAGAACAGCCTCCAAAAATAGAAAAGATACCAAGTACAAGAGCATGCTAACTCACATGTGGGGCACCCCTCATGTGCCATGTCTCCCAATAATAACCTACATAACCACCCCAAATAAAATAATATATATGCCAAGTCAAAGAGGTGAGGGAACTCTCCAATGAAGGTGAGAAGATGCAGTGTAGCTGAAATATCCATGCAAGAAAAATTGGAGAGCACCTAGGAGAGGTGCACCCTAGAAAATGATGCCATGGAATTGCCTCAACCACCCAACACCTCAAAATATTCTCCATGTGAAGTGCACCCATCAATAAAATACTCTTCCATATGCCATGTGGCCAACCCAAGAGAGTGCTCCTTGAAGAAGTGTGTAAACCTCTCTAAGAAGCAAATAATATATTGCATGCCTTTAAAATTGTGTCCAAGAAGGAAGGCGCACCACTAGAAAAATCCAACTCAATCCAAATAACCACTCAAGTGTGAAAATGTAGCATATAAAATAGGTTGTCCATGTTATTAACCTTTATTTAAATAAATTTAAATCAGCCTCAATATGGGT
The DNA here is from genome assembly GCA_010110895.2 of Picea sitchensis. Taxonomy (NCBI): domain Eukaryota; kingdom Viridiplantae; phylum Streptophyta; class Pinopsida; order Pinales; family Pinaceae; genus Picea; species Picea sitchensis. The sequence goes on along the minus strand of SNQJ01S0020180.1, from coordinate 78,623 downwards.
GCACAAAGGTTAATACTCAAATATAATCATAATCCTTCCAATTAGTCAACAACAAATTAAAACACCATGAACATGTGTGTCAATAAAAGGTGCACTTTAAAAACGTGTTGTACCATGTAAATAAAAGATGTCCTCCCTAGCATAACGCCTCCATGATATTAGCAAAACGTAAAGTCCAACCTAAAGTGAACAACCACCAAGAGATTATTACATCAAAATCACCTTCTAATCTTTGGAAAAGGTTAGATTCGTTAAAACATAATATAATACCCCTGCTCTAATTCAAACTTAGGAAATAACATATCAATGAAGAGTATTAACGTCATGAAACACATTCTTCCCTAGTTGATATTTAACAAATTTGACATTAAAAAGTTACGGTCTTGTCTAAACGTTCTACCTTTTTGGCATTTTTTAACAGAATCCAACGATATAAATCTGAGCGAAATTACAATTTCTTCTTGTTTAAATTGCATTTCTGAATGCATAAATGGATTCAGCATCTTGAAAAACCCTAGGGCAATCAGATTATACAGACTTGACCGCTCGATCTACAAATCCGACAATTTCTCACCGGATTTCGAGCAAAATTAATTGGATAATATTACCGAAAAAGAGCGCTAGATACATCATAAGAGAGACAGACATAATAAAAGGCTAACCCATCTAACCATCAAGTGTGTTCCTGTCACACATCCAACATACAATAACCATGTAGAACACTGCTCCCAATGACACCAACGATATACATCAACACACCAACTCACTAGGAAACATCAACAATATGAATATCATGAAACATCTACCTTTCCAACACTGTCATCCAACCCCTTGGGGAGCTAGAACCATCATCAATGTCCAAGATAAGCATATCAACCATACCATAATGAGATGGCATGTTGCACAACCATCAACTATGCAACCAAGGGGTGATCAACATGGCAAGCACATGTGAAAAGACCACCAAACAATACAATCACCATCCAAGCAAAGAGAAGTGAGACTCCCCCAACAAAAAATCTCCATCAAGTTATCAAATGCAATGAAGAGAAGAAACTTTGTCAAGTCACCCAAGTTAATCCAATGCTCAAGAGTACCAGCATCAAGTCTCCATCAATGTGATGAAATCACAAAATGGAACCTCATACAATATAGTTATAACAACAATCATTGCTAAAGATATCTTATCGCAATTTCAACTTCATAGTATAGAGACACTTTATTTCCAAACAATGAGTTGATATCTTTATATTTGAGCTAAAGATAACATAGTGTTTGTCCTTGTACATTAAATTGAAGGTAGACTTACTGAATAATTGGTTATCCTTTGCTATACTAAAATGTAAAATTCATACTTAATACACATTGATTTATATTATTGCAAAATCTGGTTAAGATTTCTCCAAGATGTGTTCTCTACATTATGTTCCAGCAAGTGACATGGACAGAGAATAATACCTCTAGATCGAAAGTACAATATGTTCCAGCAAATGACATAGACGGAGAATAATACCTCTAGATCGAAAATACATTATGTTCCAGCAAATGACATGGACCTCTAGAACTGAAAAGCCAAGGTCTCATGTATTGCCTTACCTTCATATTTTTTTTATTTTTTATAAGAATATGTTAAAACTGCCTAAATTTATTATCAACATTCATTATTGAAATTAACAAATAAGTAAATCATTCTCAAAATCTAGCTTTCCCAATAAAAATGTGATTTTTTTTCATTTATCATCCCACAATAATTTCCTAGACACCAATGTAAACTATGAATCCTCTACTATGAGTATCATAAACAATAAACAAAAATTTATATTCTCATCTTGTCTGTATCTTATCTCTTCAATAAACTTTGCCCACTATCATACAACTGTGTCTTCATATTTCATGTATATGATGTATTATTATTTCCAAGATTTGATGAAATCTTAAAAATAGTTTGTATTTTAACTTCCATGGTAATATATTAATTTGTTCTCCATCAAGCACATTAATAAACGACATAAAACATTGATCAAGCTTCCAAATCCCAGTTTCTACCCTCTCCTATGACATGAACTTTGCTCACTGTCTTTCAAACTAAAATGGCAATGCGATTGATTATGATCATTTGCAAATTGCAATCTAGCATACTGCCATAGCTTCAAACAAATTTCAATAAACTTGAAATTGGACAAAATCCCTGCAACAAAGTCCATAACAATAGCTTCCATGTCATTTAATTATTCTTATGTTTGACAGGTAAAAATCCTCAAACATGGGAAACAAGAGTTGGACTTAGTTTCAAAAGCAGGAAACATAGACCATGGGCCATGTGCAGAGACAACAAATTGTTAAAAGTTTAGGATTCAATAATTATTCAAATTGAAATTTCTAACAAGCTATAGAACTAAAATCTAAATGAACCAGGAACATCTATACATACCAGTGATAGAATTAAAAGCTGCAAACAAAATCAACAAGATGACAATGTACCTTTTATAAAAGCACTTTCTAAGATCCCTCTAAACTCTAAGCAAAACTTTAATGTTTAATGAAAATTATAAACTCTAAAGCAAAACTCTAATATTTAACGCAAATTATAAATCATATGTGACAAGATCAATCATGGGCTTTTGTTGGAAACACCCCTCCAGGGATCCCATCAAGAAAATGATACCAGGAGGATTTTGACAGAAACTCGAGGAACATAAGAGTATGTCCAAGTGCAGATTGGGTGGCCCTGCCTCAATTATAAAAATGATATTAGTCTTTTTCCAAGACATGGCCTCTAAAGCCATTATGGTATGCCAAAAATTCTTGCTACATACTTTGATGTTTAAAATACCATCACGGCACATAATGAAAGGAGCAATTCAGTACATCTCCCTCTCAGACTTACATAAGAAAATTTTGGGATCCCAAAAATATCCTTTTACGTTTAAAATACCATCATGACACTTTCTACATGATGAAAGGAGCAAGTCGGTACATCCACTTCCCCACCCGTATAAGATTAGATACCCATAAGCAATGTATGCCATAACCAACATGTATGAGATAACACGTAACTCGATGACCAATGTTTGTCATACCCTTTCTGTATGAGATAACTTGTAACTCCACGAGCAATGTTTGTCATATGTATCAAATAGATGCCTGAATCCACGAACAAGGAATTCTACTAGCCAAAGAAACTTGTCTTGTAGTGTGTTTGGTAGAAAAACATTTGCATCAAATACAGCATGCATGCATCATAAGCCAACTGTTATTAGAATTTCAGGAATGTTGCTTTTGATTCTTGATAATAGAACGAACTTATACAATCTTTGTTGCTGCATGCAGCCCGTCACAAGACAATCAAGCCCAGCAATTTAATACAAAAGAAAATCATGGATTATATCACGGAAGTAATACCTTATGCTAAAGACTAAAAACAATTCAATGGTTATACATCTATGTTTTGCATTCACCCTCACGGCAATCAGCCCGGCAACCTTTACTTGCAGAAAATCATGGATTATAACACCTTTTTTCTTTAACCGTTTATTATTTTATTAGTCTTTAGCCTAAACTACTATTTTCAGTGTTACAAGTTATTTGGTTAAAGATTGGTCCATTGTCTGTCCTAGCCACTCTTATTTTGTGCCTTTAGCCCAAGCATTTTTCGCAAGCTGTAACATGCAATTTTTTCCTCCTTTGATATCTGCATCTACCAATGACATACCACCATTCAATACCTCTCTTTATTGAATGAATGCTGCAGCAAAGATATCCTTCATCTTTTGCTGACAATTCTCGTTACTAAGATCCTCACCCACATATGCATCTTTACCATAGTGCCTACAATTTTTTATCATATAAAATAAATAATTATATATTGAATGTTTCCCATATATTAATCTAATCTTTACCATCTAATCTTTCCAGATGCCATTTCACCATCTAATCTTTCCAGATGCCATTTCACTTGATTGCACCAAGTAGCAAGATGCATCTACAATCCAGTATGATAGAGATGTTGTCACATTTCTTACGTGGGTAACACTTACATCATCATATGTTGGTTTCAAAAAATATGGTGTTATAACAAATAATAATAGTAATACAATATGTTAGTCAAATATAAATACAAACGAAAATAAAAATATCCCTATATATAAAAGAGATTTGATATGTACACCTAATATAAAAACTGCTATATAGAGATAATAAAATAAAAAAAGATATCGGGTTTACAAGTAAATAGAAATACTATATATATGACATTTACCTAGAAATATTGTGACAATGCAAATAATCAAAATTGCATATCTGCATAAGTTGTGATCTCTGAGTTCTACCAAATTGAGTAAGACTACAACCACCCTAGATTCATCTTAAATGATCAAAATTTACACCTCAAGAGATTTGATCCCACTCAATGCTTAATAAATCCAAAATTAAGATATCCAAAATTAAGATGGATCTATGCTGGTCTTTAATGCTGCAAGTTCCAGCAACAAAAGAGTCATTTCAACAATATATTACATCTATGACTCAAATTATTGCAAAGTACTTTTATTTACCCATTTCTAGGTTCAATAAATGCTGCAGCAAAGATATCTGCATCTTTGCTGTTAATTCTTCTTATTTAGATCCTCACCCACATGCATTTTTACCACTTTTATTTTCCCATTTCTTGGTTCAATAAATGCTGCAGCAAAGATATCCTGCATCTTTGCTGAAAATTCTTCTTATTTAGATCCTCACCCACGTGCATTTTTACCAGTGTCTACAATTTGTTATCATATAAAAGAAATAATTAATTATCAAATGCTTCCCACCAAATCTTTCCAAATGCCATTTCACTTGATATCTAATGCTGCAACCAAAAAGTCCTTTCAACATGTTACATCTATGACTCAGACCATTGCAAAGTACTTTTTTTCCCTTTTCTGTGGATTGGTGCCCAGTAATCTGCAGTAATGTACTGAGATCTAGTTTACCCCGATCCAATTTGGAATACTTGCTTTGTAAATCTTGTCCAGCTTTTCTGCTAGCACTACATTATCAGTGATCTCTTGTCCTCCGACCACTAAAGAAATTAGAAAATAAAAGGTAAGAAAGTGATAATAGAATACCCATAGTCAACTGGATCTAGTTTGGATGGTTGAGATGAGAAATTGTTATCCTCCCACCCAGGTTCAAATCCCGCTTTGTGACATGTTTTCCCTTTGTGGGCTGATTGGAGCTGACATGGTACTAACAATTTCACTCACACTTAAGTGCAAGAATTGGATGAAATGTTGCTTGTAAGAAAAACAGAATACCTACACCATTTGCAAACTCATGCATGTCAATGTAGAGTTCATAGAAGAAAAACGTATCATAAAATACAGAGGAAAGCAGTGGTGGGATACATCACTGTTACCTATAATCTTTTAATCAAAAATATTAGATTGCGTTCTTCTGTTTTTATTTATCAAAAAAATATTTCCCAGTAAGCAAATTTATTCCCCACCATGTTGCAACACTCCCTTTATACCAGTAAATTTATTCAGACGTGGTAAGATGATGTATCTGGTGTTTAATTCGATGTGTGTGCTGTATATTATTTTTATTTGTTCAAGATTGATTAAAAATTACTTCTGTTTTTATTTATCAAAAAAATATTTCCTAGAAAGCAAATCTATTCCCCACCACATTGCAACACTCCTTTTATACCAGTAAGTTTATTCAGATGTGGTGAGTCTCTCTTTACACCGTGAGATGAACAACAATAAAGATGATGTATCTGGTATTTAATTCGATGGTGTTTAATTCGGTGTATTTGTTAAGATTGATTAGAAATTACTAAATGTGTGACAGAGCTAATGTGAAGTCGTGATCTCAGTTCTGAAATTGACCTTTATATGGATGTCATGGCTATAGTTTCTCGTTCAGATGACCCTTCATATGAAGCATAACAAAAAAATATTAATTTACAAAACGAACCGAAAGAGCATGAGAACGCTGTTGACTCAAAGTTATTATATCCGGTTAATCACCTCACATCAGGAAAAATATGGAATTTTTCTGCAAAAAGTGGATTTCCGCGGCCTAATTAAATCCTAAATAATATTAGTGTCTTGTTTGAAAAAACAAGAGTTGTCATGAAAATGACATCAAGATGAAACCTTATAAAACAGCATCAAGCTTCAGAAGCTGCATCTGGAGAACCAAATATCCGAAGGTTCCTATCTCCCGTTCCAACAGCCAGATAAGTCGCATCAGGTCCAAAACGAACACATGAAGCTTTCCCTGCATGCAATTAAGAAAATTTAACTAATTTGGCTATACCCTTCAGAATATATTCAATGTTATTTCAACATGCATGAACGAGATTAGGAATTGATCAATTGACACCCTTTTCGAATATATCATCTTGTTTGCATGCATAAGAGGAGGGGGAGATAGACCTGTGCCCGACAAGTCAGGAAATGTTTTGATAGAATTCCATTCTTGCTTTACACTGGCAACTTGATACACCCTAAAATGAAAAAAAAAAGCACAATCATATATCATAACCTACTAATTATAATACGCTCGTGACAAAAGGAAAACAAACTACAAGCATATGAGTGTCATCTGTCAAAATAGTTCAGCCGTGTCTCGCCCCTCTTCTTTTCCTTTTTTCTTCCCTGTGTTACTTTTCTGTTCTGTTAATATTTCGCTGTCAATTCTACAACTTGAAGAGAAAAGCCAACCTTATGTCTGAACCAGCAATTGCAAGGTAACTACCACTGTGATCAAATTGCACTGCAGAAAAAAAAGAAATGTCATATTTCACATCACAGATTCTTCTCCTTCTACTTTGATCACAATCTACTATTGCACAAAATATAAATGTAAGATCAAACCAAAAATAAAAGCAAAATATATGGCAATAAAACACATTTAGCAATAAAATCCAGAAAAACCAATTAAAACCTGAATTTGTTGGAGTATTTGAATCATATGGAGTAAAAGTGCGGAAATTCTTTAGCTTGCGCAAATCCCATAATTTGACACCATCATATCCTGCTGTCTGCATACATTGTAGAGTAATTATCCTGATAAATGATAACCTAAGGCTCATCTTTTAAGAAATAGACAAATCTAAACCCAGAAGAAGCTACAAACAAAGCCATATTCAACATATGGCTTAGAACTAGGATGCACCAAACAGAACTATAACAGTCTGTAAGTTCCACTGTCCCAGAACCCCAAAAATAACTGAAGATCCTAACATTACAAATACAGAGAAGTTGTCAGGGTTTGTCAGTGGAAAGGCCTTTGACCTTTGTATAATTGCCTTTCCAAGAAGGGCAAAGCATGTATTTGATTTT